>WSYH01005149.1:0-46836 GCA_036426205.1 Ascaphus truei | reverse complement strand
CCGCAATATAACAAAGATACGCCCTTTCCTCTGTTGCTCGACTGCTAAAACTCTGACTCAGGCCCTCATTCTCTCCCGTCTTGATTACTGTAACCTCCTGCTGTCCGGCCTTCCTGCCTCTCAACTGTCTCCCCTACAATCTATCCTAAATGCTGCTGCCAGAATCACTCTACTCTTTCCTAGATCTGTCTCAGCATCTCCCCTCCTGAAATCCCTCTCCTGGCTTCCAATCAAATCCCGCATCTCACACTCCATTCTTCTCCTCACTTTTAAAGCTTTACACTCTTCTGCCCCTCCTTACATCTCAGCCCTAATTTCTCGCTATGCACCATCCCGACTCTTGCGTTCTGCTCAAGGATGTCTTCTTTCTACCCCCTTTTTATCTAAAGCCCTCTCCCGCCTTAAACCTTTTTCACTGACTGCCCCACACCTCTGGAATGCCCTTCCCCTCAGTACCCGACTAGCACCCTCTCTATCCACCTTTAAGACCCACCTTAAGACACACTTGCTTAAAGAAGCATATGAATAGCACTGTGAACATTCTGAACACATGATACATAAAGCTTGGCCCCCTGCAGACGCACTCACCAGAACTCTCTCCTACTGTCTCTGTACGTTCTCCCTACCTACCAATTAGATTGTAAGCTCCTCGGGGCAGGGACTCCTCTTCCTTAATGTTATGTTTGTCTAAAGCACTTATTCCCATGATCTGTTATTTATATTATCTGTTATTTATTCGATTACCACATGTATTACTACTGTGAAGCGCTATGTACATTAATGGCGCTATATAAATAAAGACATACAATACAATACAATATATATGCAGTTATTCACATTCAATACTGATTCACAGAGTATGTACTTCTTCCCAGAATGACAAATACATATTGGTGTCAGGGATTGGACTTCGGCTGAAGTGGATCCCAGTGGCAGGAACAGCAGGGAGCGAAGTAGGGGTCACAAGCAGAGATCAGAGACAGGCGGAAGATAGCAAAGTCAGGTAACAAGCAGGGGTCCGAGGCAGGCGGCAGGTAGCGAAGTCAGGTAACAAGCAGAGGTCTGCAACGAGGAGACTGGAACAGGATGATAGCAATAGCTAGCACAGCAGTAAACACAGGAACCTTGCAGGAGCTAAGGAACCAGTATAAACAGGCAAAGGAGGAACAGGAAAGGGAGGTTTATATATGCAGGCTGAGAGGTGGAGCACAGGTGCAGAGGTGTCAGGTATCAGAGTCTGGAATGTTCCTTAGTTTAGCAGCAGCAATACCGGTTGACAAGTATAGGTACTGCAGGCTAGAACAAGACATTGAGAGTGGCAACAGTCCCGGTGGCCAAGCATGGGTACAGCAGACTAGAGAATATGATATTACTCCCCCCTCCCAAGAGCGTTCTCTGGACGATCCTTGCTAGGCTTGTCTAGATATCTCCAGTGGAAAGCTTTGACTTGTCGCGGAGCATGAACAAAATCTTTGGGTTCCCAAGACCTCTCCTCTGGGCCATAGCTCCCCCAGTGAACCAGGTACTGTAGTTTCCCTCGGTGTAACCTGGAATCCAAAATTCTCTCAACAATGAATTCCTCTTCGTTATCCATGAGTACGGGTTCAGGGGGAGGAAGTCTCCGTCCAGGAAATGGATTCTCACGGAAAGGTTTCAGCAGAGAAGAATGAAACACAGGGTGTATTTTGATGGTCTCAGGAAGCTCTAATCTGAAGGACACTGGATTTATTAGTGCTGAGATGCGAAATTTTTGGCCCAATTTAATGATTGGAACCTTTAGACGTAGATTTCTTGTAGATTTCTTGACTTTATCACCGACTTGAAATTGTGGGGAGGGTCTGCGGTATTGGTCTGCTGCTCTTTTGTACTTTACTTGAGTCTCACGAAGTGTCTCTTTGAGGGTCCCCTGGATGCTTCGCAGAGTCTCCAGTTTCTCTGTAACTGCCGGAATGGGGCCCGAAGATGGAAAACGAGGAATAAAGGTTGGATGAAATCCATAATTTGAGAAAAAGGGGCTCTTCTGAGTCGATGAATGATGTGAGTTGTTGTATGAAAACTCAGCTAATGGTAGGAAATCAATACAGTCATCCTGGAGATGACAAACAAAACATCGTAAGTATTGTTCCAAGGTCTGATTGGTCCTTTCTGTCTGGCCATTGGATTGTGAATGATAGCCAGACGATAAATTTAAACAAATTCCTAGAGAGGAACAGAAGGTCCTCCAAAATTTTGAAGTGAATTGTACTCCTCTATCGGATATGATCTCATCAGGAGCCCCGTGAAGCCGAAACACCTCTTTCACAATCAACTTGGCTGTCTGGTCTGCAGAAGGAAGATTATGTGCTGCAATGAAGTGAGCCATCTTTGTAAGTCGATCCACCACTACCAGGATGGTATTATGTCCACTTGATCGGGGCAGGTCAACAATAAAATCCATTGATATGGACTCCCAAGGACGAGTTGGAACCGGAAAAGGCTGCAGTAAACCCACAGGTGATGCTCGAGGGGTCTTGGTCCTAGCACAAGTCTCACAGGAGAGGACATAGTCTTTAACATCTTGTGCTAATTTAGGCCACCAAAATAGCGGGACAACAGTTCCTGTGTCTTGAGGACACCTGGGTGACCAGCGGGTCGGGAATCGTGCATTAATTGGAGCACCTCTAATCTTACCTCCTTAGGGACGGACAGACGATCCTTACAGTTCCAGAGACCATCACATAGAAATAGTTCTGCTCTCGGAGGAGGGTTTTTAAGAAAAGAGTCATTTGAGTAGGCTCCCTTTATTCGTGTGAGGAGATCGGCGGAGAATGTGACGCCCAAAAAATTTCTTTTTGGAAGAATAGTTTCTTCTTGCTCTTGGTCTGAACTAGGATTAGGAAAGGACCGTGACAAGGCGTCGGCTTTCCCATTCTTGGAGCCAGGGCGGTATGAGATGTGGAACTGAAATCTTGCAAAGAAGAGAGCCCATCTGGCTTGTCATGCAGACAGTCTCTTTGCGTATAGAATGAATTCTAAGTTCCTGTGATCCGTAAAGACCATAATTGGGTGATTGGCCCCCTCCAGTAGATGTCTCCACTCAGAGAATGCAGCTTTTATAGCCAAGAGTTCTTTGTTTTCGATGTCATAATTTCGTTCAGCTGTTGACATTTGATAAGAATAAAAGGCAAATGGATGAAGGAGCATCTTGGGTCCAATTCTTTGTGACAGAATGGCACAATAGCGGAGTCGGATGCATCCACTTCCAAGATGAATGGTAATTCTGGATTTGGATGGATGAGGATAGGGGCAGATGTGAAGAGTGACTTCAATTGTTCGAATGCCGCATCCGCTTTAGGAGACCATTTGAAGGGGAATTATTTCCGTGTGAGTTGGGTGATTGGGGCAATAATGCCAGAGAAATTTTTAATAAAACGTCTATAGAAATTGGCAAAACCCACAAATCTCTGAATGTCCTTTTCATTTCGAGGGATTGGCCATTCCACCACGACTTGAATCGTGTCTGGGTCCATACTCAAACCCTCGGGAGAGATGATGTAACCGAGAAATTGCATGCTGGTCTTTTCGAATTCGCATTTTTCTAACTTGATGTACAATTTGTACTTACGGAAACGCTCAAGGACAATTCGGACATGTCTCTGGTGATCCATGATGTTATCTGAGAAGACTAGGATGTCATCCAGGTATGCCACTACGAATTGGTCCAATAACTCTCGGAGGACATCATTGATTAAATGCTGGAAGGTAGCAGGGGCATTACAGAGTCCAAAAGGCATCACCAGATATTCATAGTGCCCATAACGGGTTCGGAAGGCTGTTTTCCATTCGTCAGCGGGTCGAATGCGGACCAAATTATACGCTCCTCTGAGATCTAATTTGGTAAAGATTTTGGCTGACCGAATTCTTTCCAATAGTTCAGGAATCAGAGGTAATGGGTACCTGTTCTTCACCGTAATCTTATTTAGTTCCCGATAGTCAATGCAGGGGTGTAGAGAACCATCTTTCTTTCCCACGAAGAAGACCGCAGCGCCTGCTGGAGAAGTAGAGGGTCGGATAAAACCCTTTGATAGGTTCTCCTGTAGGTAGTCATTGAGGACCTTCAATTCCGGTTCTGAGAGGGAATAGATTCTTCCAAACGGAATGGCAGCACCCGGTAATAATTCAATGGGACAGTCATAAGAGCGATGTGGGGAAAGCGTATCTGCGTTCTTCTTGTCACACACATCTAAAAACTCAGAGTAAGGAGCCGGCAGAAGATTTTCTTGAGACGAGGAAATATTATGTATTCCTACACACTCTGGTATAGGAGTTTTAGGTAGACAGGCTAGCTGACAGTGCTCCGAGGGAAACGTGAGGGTCTTTGTCTTCCAGTCAATTAGTGGGTTATGGATCATGAGCCATGGAATTCCCAGAATCACTGGAAACAAAGGTGATGGAATGAGACCAAATGAAATCTTCTCCTGGTAATTGGGCTCCATGATTAGTTTTAAGTTACTGGTTTCATGGGTAACAGGTCCAGAGCTCAAGGGAGAACCGTCAACGACTTCCATCCTTTCGGCGATTCCTTGGCTACAAATGATATCGAATTGTTCTTGGCGAATTCTATGTCCATGAAATTCCCTGCCGCCCCTGAGTCGACCATTACTGTGGTTGAAAAACGATGTGTTCCTTCCTCGATTATAATAGGAACCAGGAGGTCAGGGTGTAGCGAAGGAGGGTTATCTTTCCCTTGAGAAGCAGAGAAAACAGTCTTTGAAATAGCGTGCAGCTGATTTCTCCTAGGGCTCTGGAAAGAAGACCGCCTGGACTTGTTTGGGCAATCAGCGAGATAGTGCCCATCGTTTCCGCAATATAAACAGAGATCTTCTGTTCGGCGTCTATTCCTTTCCCCGGTTGAGATGGGTCCCCGCAGTGTATTTACTTGCATCGGCTCCTCCTCAGTCTCCCTGGAACATCTTGGGGTACTGACATCTCTAAACCCGGGGTTGCTTGGCATGAACCCGTGTCTCTCCAATCGTCTTTCCGTAAGCCTGCGATCAATTTGGATGCATAAACGGACAAAATCCTGAAATCTCTCTGGGGGCTCCACCCGGACTAGTTCGTCTTTAACTTGCTCCGAGAGACCCTGCCGAAAATGATATTTCTGTGCGGCCTCATTCCAATCAGTATCGTTAACCTATCTGCGGAATTCAGCGACGTACTCAGCTGCCGAGCGTCTTCCTTGACGAAGATTGTTCAGAGTTGCCTCAGCGGTTGCACTACGATTTGGGTCATCAAAAATAAGACTCATGGCTTCGATGAACTCCTCCAGGTCCCTTAGTAGTGGGCTATCTTGTTCTATCATAGGGGAGACCCAACCAAGGGCCTCATCCTTGAGCAGGGTTATGATCACTCCAACCTGGGCTTCTTCGGTATGATAAATGGTGGGCTGAAGCTTGAACACAAGACTGCATTGATTAAGGAAATTCCAGAAAGATTGTTTTTTCCCCCAAAATTTTTCCGGAAGGGACATACGGGGTGCGGTTTGCACAGGCACAGTGTTTTGACCAGACAAGGTGATTAAGGCTGCACGTAGTTCACGATTCTCAGCTCCTGCGGTGGCGGCTTGTTCTTCCAAGCGGCCAAGACGATTGAACACGTGTCTTTGTTGTTCTTGGTAACCAACCATGATATGTTGTAAGTCATGGAGTGATCTTCCAACAAATCAGGGGATCTCGTCTCGTAGTTATGAAATAAAGAAACACACATAGTTTCTTTATTTCATAACTACGAGACGAGCTCCCCTGATTTGTTGGAAGATCACCTGGTGCAAGACGAGTGGCACAGTCTTTATCAAGGGTTGCAGTTTGTTTCTAAGTTTCTTAATTTTTTTTCTGTAGATCACTTGATTGTTATTATTATCACATTGCTTTATTATTCACACATGTGTGGTTGAATTGTATATTGTCACATTTAGGGTGTGTTAGAGCGCTATTGTTAGTTTTTTCACTTTTCATTCAGTAAGTCATGGAGTGTCTGAGCCTGGGCCGGGTCTGTTCCAGCGGAATCCATGGTAGGTCCTGTTTATTCTGTCAGAGATTGGACTTCGGCTGAAGTGGATCCCAGTGGCAGGAACAGCAGGAAGCGAAGTAGGGGTCACAAGCAGAGATCAGAGGCAGGCGGCAGATAGCAAAGTCAGGTAACAAGCAGGGGTCCGAGGCAGGCGGCAGGTAGCGAAGTCAGGTAACAAGCAGGGGTCCGAGGCAGGCGGCAGGTAGTGAAGTCAGGTAACAAGCAGAGGTCGGCAACAAGGAGACTGGAACAGGATCATAGCAATAGCTAGCACAGCAGTAAACACAGGAACCTTGCAGGAGCTAAGGAACCAGTATAAACAGGCAAAGGAGGAACAGGAAAGGGAGGTTTAGGCTGCGGTCCCAGTAATGTCTGTGACAAGCGCGCCCGGCGGGGGGGACGGCGCGTGTCACAGCGCTAACCGCGATCTGCGGTCTGTGAGGAGAATCTTGCGACGGGAGGGGGCGTGGTCGGGGATTTCTGGGGGCGTGGCCATTACGTCACGCGGCTGGTTCGCCCTCATTGGGTGAACCGCCGGTGGGGGCGTGGCCACGCCTCCGTCGCTAGGAGTAAACTCTATTTTATTGAGTTGTGAAAAACCCTGCCGCACGGCGTGGCTGCACCTTCTGCGTGACGGTGCATAGTGGGCCCAGCCCCATTGAGGGGCGGTGCTTACACGCACAGTGCACGCCGCGCCGTGCGCACAGGCTGTACTGGGACCGCAGCCTTATATATGCAGGCTGAGAGGTGGAGCACAGGTGCAGAGGTGTCAGGTATCAGTGTCTGGAATGTTCCTTAGTTTAGCAGCAGCAATCCCGGTGGACAAGTATAGGTACTGCAGGCTAGAACAAGACATTGAGAGTGGCAGCAGTCCCGGTGGCCAAGCATGGGTACAGCAGACTAGAGAATATGACAATTGGGTTTGGTGGAAAGCAGTATGATTCTATATATTTATGTGTATATTATTGATTTTTAATTTGTATATAATTTTATATATTTTATTTGGTATATATAATTGTAATTAGTATATGTATTACAATAGCATTGATAGTGGTATAATTATACCACAGGTAATCAGTATAGGTAGTTATGACACATGTACTTAATTGTCTTATATTTTAATTGATTGTATTATGTGGGTATATATACCTATGACTAGCACCTAATATTCATCCCCTGATGAAATCACGTGACGTGAAGAAACGCGTAGGGTGTGCACTGTGCTGCTAGTGTGAGCGCATTTATCTGTTACCCAGTACTGGACTCTAGCTCGCTGATAGCTTCATTCATGCGACTCCATTGCCTCTTCCTGCCTTGCCCGGAACTATTCATCCTCGTGCACTGTTCATGAGGGACGACAGTAGCGGCTGCATAGCTCCCTGAGTTCCTGCTGGATGGAAGCTCATAGGAGTGTGGAACTGACGCCATCACGAGGCATACGATCGGAGGAGCTGAGTATCCTGCCACTGGTGCATGAGTATTATCTCATAACACGCTCTCTAATATCTGTTGTTTGTGAGTTTTTATTTGTTAGATTTTTGGGAATATTAAATGTCTATTTTGAACTGTGATTGGTTTTGTTAAATTGCACTGGGGTTTGGGGTATATGTATGTATTGTGCACTGCATTCAATTGCACCACCTTGAGAAAGGTCCCACTGGGGGACCGAAACGTCGGTTTTTGTGTCTTCTATCAAATATAGAAAATGTATGATTTACTTACCTACGTGCTGTCCCTTGATGTCGTGTTGCAACCGGTATCGTATGGTCTATATATATATATATATATATATATATATATATATATATATATATAAAGGTAAAAAAAGCAGCGTGCACTCCAATGTAGATATCCAGAGAGGCCTGGTGCTAGTCCCATAAATAATGTAAAGAGTACGTTACCATCCAGCAGGGCAGCGGAACAGCAAAGAGAGACAGCGCTCAGAGGTAAGTCAGCAAAATAATGTATTGAAACTGACATAAAAATCCAAATAAAATCTTTATGTAACACATGTTCAACCCCTCTCTGGGAGACTCCGCCATGGCTACTGCTGAGTGTGGTGCTTGTACCTGCGGGGAACAGGAGAGCTGAGTCTTCCTTTGATGGTATGGGGGAAACGGGCATTCATTAGCATCTTCCACGGGTCCTCTGGTCTTTGGTGTCAGCGCCTCCAGCCACGGTTGGCAACAGCACAGCAGCAGGCAGCCCCTACCATGACAGTTCTTCCTCCACCACCTCTGGATAACGGACCACACTCAAGACATAGGTATAAATGAGGGTCTTTATTGATGCTTACTGCTCGATGACAGTACAGCGTATGCATCGATGAAGGAAGGTATCAGGCCCATGGATGGTGCATGGCCAGCGGTAGTAATAGTGCGGAGCACTTGTCTTGCTCCTTCACCTCATAGATAGGAAGGGATGGAACACTTTACTCCCAGGAGCGTAGGGCTAGACACCCGAACCCCAGGCAGGGGGGGTCGACTGACTCACTCACGCCTCAGGAGCAGACTCCTAACTATATAATTTAGGGAGCATCCTCCCAGATGCAAAAGGCGTGGGTACCAGATCTGCACCATCATTGGTTGCCGCACAGGCCCAAGGTTACCACATCTTATGCCAATCAGGGAGGCTGCGTGAAGGGGTAAACCCATAGGATAGCCTGCCACGGTCTGTAGCTACTAGGGCTTACGTAACAGGAGGGGCAAAAAGTTAGCTGGACCAGCCATCCATTTAAAAAAGCCATCAATTAAAAAAAAAAAAAAAAAAAGTTGCCCAGGGCACTGGTCATAAGAAAATGTAGAAAAATATTTAGCTTCCAACTGGGTGCATGAAGTAAGGCCAGGATCACCATCCAGCCCCAGGAAATGCAGTATAGAAAAATCTGCAGCACTTGCAAGGATGATGTATCAAAAGGTATACATTTATTTCATCTAACAAGTACAAAAAGTAAAATATGGGTGATGTTTCAGATCTAACGGCCCTTTCTCAAGCTTCTCTCACACTGTAATGCACACTGGCCCTTTATAGTGTGTGTCTATGAAGTTTTGGTGCCAAAACATCCCTCACCTGAGCCCACAGTGGCTCACAAAAACAATCAGTTCAATCCTTACTCTTTCTTCATGTGCACCTGTGTTACTCCCAGGTAACACCTGACAGCCGCGCCTCCAGGCAGCACAAATCAGCCAATCTTGTGTATGTCCATCAATGGCATCTGTAACAGGGGAGTAATCCCTGTTCAAGTAATGTGCCTTTAACACTGATACACACACACACACACACACACACACACACACTCTCTGATGTTTTGGTGAATATTTAAAACATCCATCCCAAAACTACATGTACCTGTAGAGGCATTAATGGAAACGGAATATCCGCTGATAAGTCTTGGGATGAAATATTTTTAAGTGATTTTCTAAGCTTTGTTATTCCAATCTTTGAGAGGCCTAAAGAAAACTGACAAGGACATTGTGTTTCATTGACATCAGTATGACAAGCATAATTCAAATTTCAGCCAACATTACATTTTTAGTTTTTGAAATAATGGTTGGTGTAAACATTTGTTTACAAAAATAGGATTATTGTTTTGTCTGAACACATCACAAGGTTTTAAATGAGAGAGGTGATTGACTTTTTGGTTAAGAGACTATCATTTTGTTTTACATACAATCACATACTTGTTTGCCAAAATGTCATTTAACTGCAAACAAGTCTGTTACTAAAGCATATAATTAATATTTTGTCAGGTTTGTCAATCCAGATAAGAAATCTTGAAATTATATGATGCTTTTATGTCCATGACAGACAAATGGACCGATAAAATGAAATGGGTAGTGGACCACTAGGCAAAAATACAAATGACTGTAGTATTCTCACTGAAAAAAATGGACTGACCTAGATTAATGAAAGCACAAATATACTAAGGTACCAGAAACTGCCCAAATTCACAAGGGTTTGGTCCATATCAGAATTTTATTAGCAAAGGGTTTGCAAACAAATATGTATCATGTTGTAACAAATTAGGTATTTTAATCTTTTAGGCAAGCATGAGTGTACTGCTGCTATGATTAGCTCTGTGACAGAGCGTTATACACTTCTCCTTTGAGAGTATGGTCTGGTGGCTATGTCACTTTTGTACTCACTGTAACTTGTTTGTGTATTTGTCATGTATCCAAAACCAGCTTCACAGTGCAAAGATAGTAACCAGCTTCACACTGATGAGACCCAAAGGTTGTAAGTTGTCTGGGAAGGTTTGCTGGCCATACATCTCTTTAACCCAGGTTTTGCTCTAAAAGCGGCATGAAGCAGCTGGCATAAAATTTAATGGATTCATGTTCAAGTGGATAAGAAGCCAAAAGTGACATACCTGTACTCATGAGTGAGTGCCCATTTGCATGTCATTACCCAGTATGTCTGGCTAAGTTGGACCACAGTATGCTGTGATGATGAGGTGGTACGTTTGGAGACCTGTCTAAGATATGTCAATGTGCTCGTAAGTGTTCTTTGTCAGTACTGAACATTGGAGGGTTTCTGTCACTTTGTTTACTCAGTTGTCTGTTCCCTACAGAAGTGTTTCTAAACCTTTTGGTGTTCACAGCACACCTGCAAAATAATTTTTGCTTTGCAGCACACTAAAATTAAAATTGATTGGTTTGTTTGGATTTGTGGCCTATAGCCAGGAACTGGGAAAAAATAGTCATTCAGATCCGATACTGCCAACTAAGCACAGGCAACGGGATAAAGAAACACTCCCATCTGTTCGTGACACTTGAGCTTGATGTTTTTGGCGATTTCGTTATTGGGACGTATACGTGATAAGCAGACTCATTTCATCTTCAACGCAGTGGATTCTTTCACTTTTTTTTTTGCATTTAATGCTCGTAAGTGGGAAAAATTCCAACTCACATAAATAGGATGTAGAAAACTGCATCAAAACTTTCAAAGCTTTTTTTGCAATTTCAGAATATTGGTCTCTAAAAAAAATTCAGAACATATCCAGAGATAACTCGGCGAGTTTGATTTTAAGACTGCAATCATTTAAAATAGAAGCTAACTCTTATTTTTTGGATATTGTCAAATCTAAATCAGATGAAACAGGCATAAACAGTTTCCTTAACCAGTCGGATTTCTCTGTGATCAAGGATGGAAAGTAACGTTGGATATTGTGCTCCAAGGTTTCCAAATACTCCACCATGAGGGCAACAATGTCTTACGTTAGGGGTTTGATATCAGAGGAAACATTTCAGGATTAACCTCTCTAGCTCTATTTTTCCAGATAATAATTTTTTTTAAATGCCAGCAGCTTATCTGTACAAGTAAATGATGTTTTCATTTCACTCTTGCATACTTGTGTTCACACTATTCAGGTTCCTAAATATCTGTCAAGTATTCTAGTTTGGCACACCAAAGTTCCCTGCTAAGATATTCACAAAAACCTCTGTTTCCTTCTGATTTGAAAAAAAACCCAACACTGTTGTTTTACAAGTGAGACAAAGCCTTTGACAGGTCCTAACATGGATAGAGTACCATCGGTACAAATACCCACACATGACTTCCATGAAAGTTCCACATGTTCTAAGTAGGTAGTCAAAGTATCGAATATATCTTGACCTCTTGTGTTTTTTTTAGAAGTTCTCTGCAGCATAAAAATTGACTTATAAATTCATTTTTGTGGATGAAGCGAACAAACACTAGCACTTGGGCTTCACCCGATGAGGTCAGTGGAGCTGTCAACTTGCAAAGCAAAATCTGACTTAAGCTCATTAGAAACATGTTCCTCCATGTCAGATGACATTTCTATTATTATTATGTTTGGAATTGTATCATTCGGGAGTGGAATTTTGGTAATTTCCTGTTCTGCTCAATCATCGAACATTGTCCTAACATTCGTACGGCATGCGGGCACAATAAGTGACTCAGCTATAGTATGTGGCTTAATTTGCTGTGCTATGTGCTACCTGATAAGAAGCACTTTGAACTTCATCAGGCTCTTTTACTCTTTTTTTTTTAAATAGCTCGCTTGTTTTGATTTCATTTCAACCAACCTTTTGAAATAGTTCAAATATTTTGAGAAACACCAGGAGAGGGATAGGGAGTGATCACAGGACCATACCAATTGAATAATGTAATTAAATACGTGTATGTTAGGTAATCCAATAGTGGGTGCAAACTGTGAACTGAAAAGTGAATCAGAAAAAGGGGGAAGGGAAGCACAAAGTGATTGTGCCCCTTAAAGAATTCACTAAACTGCACACCACTGAGTGTAAAAATTAACTTTTAATAGATTTACTTAAAACATATATTACCAAAGAATTGTGTAACGTGAATTAAAAATAAATTAAATCAACACTATCAAGCATTCATGTCATCAGATATGTGATTATACTACCCCAATTAACAATCTAATCTTGGTGGGAAATAGAGGACATGAGATGATGTAAGTCAGTGTATTAACCCCTCTGGAACAACTGTGAGACCCGGTGGTGAGTATAAATATATATATACAGGTCAGTGAACTAATAAAGGAATAAATATCCAAACAGCCTGCTAGGATTTTTACCATTGAGCACTTCAGTAGTAAATGTCAATATAGTGAGGTGCAAATACTGTGAGTGGTAAAACTGACACTCACAGCAATGTTGTTGGTGAATTCACAGCATTAGCCCTGTTAAGACGCATATCATGTATAGCAGGAATGACAAGCTCACTGACTGTAAAACTGGAAAGTAACCAAATACTAAGGTCTATGCACACAGAACCAGGAGACTGCTGATACTACATTAAAACAGCTCCAAGTAGGAGACTGACAACATTGCGCGTCCAACGCGCGTTTCCCTCCCGCAAAGGAGCTTCTTCAGGGACAAAATTTACTGGGGGAGAGAGGACTGAACCCTTTTATACCCTGTCTAAACCTTGATTACAAAATCAATAACCATCAGCTGTTGCTCATGCGCGCTGCGCTCGCGCCCTAAGCGGCCCAATAAACTACTCAAATACTACTGAAATTGAATCTTGGTTAGATCTTGGGCACAGTACCTCAATTGTGCCGTTTTTAGATGTTTCACCGATCGTTTACAGAGCTTCTGGAGCCATACCCCTTTGCGACGCATATAGCGTCTTCTGTGCATGCGCGGGGACTTAGAAAATTATTTCTGTTACAGCCCGTCTGTATTGCGCATGCGCGAACTGGACGCATAGGCATTCAATGCGCAGAAGTGGGCTGATAGTCTCAAACAGCCACACTCCTGCTGAAAGCACATATCCAGAGCTCTTTAAAGCAAAATTATGAAAGGTACTGGCCATGAGAAGGGGGTAAGGGTGTACAGTGCCAATATAACGCATTTGAGTTGGTTACACATGCTAAATTAATCGCTGTCCCCCTTTGATATATAATACTCAGCAATGTGTCAGAGTAAAATGCAGTGATAAACATAAATCTTTAATGATTAAAAAGAACATAAATGTATATATGCAAGATGTTAATTGTCTAGTCTCATCAAATAATTATTCAGCACATATACACACATTACACAAACACTAAATCCACAGAGGGGTTGAGAGCTCCAGTATTATAGTCACTAGTCTATACGAAAATAGCAAATAATAATAATATAATATCTGTTAATACCAGACACTGGAAGCTAACACAATGGACATGAAAAATGACACGACTGGTCATGAGGAGAAATACAATAAAGTGGTTGTGCACAAAATGAAGGGACAAAAAGAAACAGTGTCAGACCAAAAACCCAATCAAATAAATGGTGTAAAGGTGAACCCCTCATTGAGTCCATTAGGGCTCCTGGTTTTTAACTTATAAATCCATTCTGCTTCGATACGAAGCAAGGATTGGTCAATATTGCCGCCTCTCATGGGGCATTTCAACTGATAAATGCCCATGAATTTGATGACGTTAGCATCGCCATTATGGAATTGTGTGACGTGTCTGGCAACTGATGTTTCAGCAGAGTGCTTGATAGAGTTAATATGTTCGAGAACATGTCTGCGAAGTTGTCTAGTTGTCTTACCAACATATCTCTTACCACAATCACATGTGATAAGATAGATAACATTGGTAGTCCGACAATTGATGAAACTGTCCACACAGAATTGTGAGGTGTTATCATGATTGGCGAATACTTTGCCCACGTTGATGTGTCTGCACGCTTTGCAACCCTGACAGCGGTACATGCCTTTCACAGGACTTAGCCAGGTGGATGTCCTAGCCCGCTGAAAATGGCTATTCACTAGAGAGTCCCGCAGGTTCTTAGACCGCCTGCTGGTAATAGTGGGTCTAGGGCCTATAATCTTCACCAAATCAACATCTGCCTGAAGGAGGTGCCAATGTCTAGCAAAGATCTTTTTGATGGCCCACCATCTTTTATTAAAGGTGCCAATGACTCTAATTGTTTTGTCCTTCGATTTTTTCTTATTGCTGGACAAGAGAGAGCTCCTATCACTGTGCAGTGCCCGATGATAAGCCTTGTTCAATGTTTTAATGTTATACCCACGATTGAGGAATTTCGATCGGAGTTCTTTCGATTGAATGATGAATTCTTCGATCGTAGAACAATTCCTCAGAAGTCGAAGGTACTGCCCTACTGGACAGACAAAAAATACAAAAAACACAGCGCACAACGCTCATAGTGCATTAAAAAATATATTGATAAC
This sequence comes from Ascaphus truei, assembly GCA_036426205.1. Lineage (NCBI taxonomy): Eukaryota > Metazoa > Chordata > Amphibia > Anura > Ascaphidae > Ascaphus > Ascaphus truei. The sequence goes on along the minus strand of WSYH01005149.1, from coordinate 32,115 downwards.
CAAACAAGTGAGGTAAGTATTAGGCGTACATTAAAACAATTTAAACAGGCATTTCAGGGTTATTGTTACCCAAGCACCAAACAGGACGCCAGTAGAGATGTCATCAGTTTAGGCACGTAGCTCTCCCCGTCATGGTCGCTCAGTCTCAGGATAAAGCCTGGAAGGTCTCCGGTAAGATAGCAAACGGTTCAGCCAACTCGCAGTGCAGATAAGTGATGTCTGCAGGTTTAGAAATCTCTGCGGCAGCGGGACACACGCTGTTCAACTATCTGATCCGGCGCTTCCGGGTTCGTGATGTCACTCTGCGGCGACAGCACCTCGCGATCTTTCTAAGCACCGAGCTGGTTCTCAAAGGAGTGGTGCACAGTTAAGGGTTCACAAAATGTTCTATTCCAAAGCGTTTCGAAACCACAGGGGTCTCTTCATCAGGGAATATCCTGATGAAGAGACCCCTGTGGTTTCGAAACGCGTTGGAATAGAACAGTCCCTGAAGAAGCTCCTTTGCTGGAGGGAAACGCGCGTTGGACGCGCAATGTTGTCAGTCTCCTACTTGGAGCTGTTTTAATGTAGTATCAGCAGTCTCCTGGTTCTGTGTGCATAGACATACAGGGAACATGTGGTTAACACTCTGACGCCTTTCAGGCAAACTCTTGATAAACTCTTGATAAAGGGCGTTTGTCTGAAACGCGTCAGAGTGTTAACCACATGTTCCCTGTATGCCATAACCATTAAGATTTAACTTTTTAACCCTCCTCTACTGGTGTTAGCCCCTGCATTTTTACAGCTGTGCTCCATCCCTATCTCTGGATGTTCTTCTCTACTATTTGACTGGCGTGACGCACGCACCAGGACAAGCTGCCATATGTGAGTACTGTATCTCCTCCACTATCTGACTGGGGAGGAACTGACCATTATCAGTGTTACTCTAGAGGTTTGTCCAGTGGAGTACTCTTACTGAATTATGCAATGTATCCCCACTATATGGACAGTTATTGCTATTAACTCCTCATATGAGATGCAGATACACTGGGTCTATCAGTCTCACTGGGCTTGATTCAGAGCTTATCCTACAAACACTTATACTTATGATTCAGGACTTTATTTGGAATATATGTTTCCTGTGTACAGTACACTGAGCACCGTCATTTGAAACTTGCTTCTATTTTCTAGTCTCTAAAATATGGCTGTGTATGCCTCATGATTCGTTGTTGCTGGCAAAACTTAACTCAACCAGAATACACTTCTTGGATGTCTAGAAAATAAGCATTCCGATAGACCAAGGGATTCGTCTGTTAATTACTATGTTGTTGCATAGAGAGTGCAGAGATTCTGTTTAAAAAATGTGTCTGTTTCTGAATACTGTATATCACAGGAGAAAGAATGGGAAGTGTCTATCTAAATGGGACATGTTCTTTAATAGTACGTACTGGAACTGCAGGCTATTTGCTTTTTTGAAACGCTGTATTTTGTGACCTTTTCCTTGCTTTGTTTTGGTGAAAGTTAACAAAGGAAGCTCATTGTTTTATGTCAGTGGCATAAACATTGGCAGATATACTGTATGTGAAGAGCGGTCATCCGTTAGCATCTTCCTCTGTCTTATTCTGCTAAGGTGTTAAGCTGTGAACTGTCCATATGAGACCAAAACGAGCAAATAGCAACTTCTAATGGGTAAATTTTAGTGACTGATGTATTTCATAAAAGGTCAAACATATATTTTCATATCATTTTAAAAAGCTGTTTTAGAAAGGTTTATAAACCATGTACAGTAAATTGAGACACGGTAGCATCTTATCTTTTGCCTTTTCTCTGTGAAGTCACAGCTAGTTTTACAACAGGAGTCATTTATTTATTAATAAAATGTTTTATCAGGAAGTAATACACTGAGAGTTACCTCTCGTTTTCACGTACTGTATGTCCTGGGCACAGAGTTATAACAATACATAAATGAACAGAGGTTATACAGTTAATTCACAGACATTTCATGGACAGTTAGAGTTGGAAAATCGGGTGCAGGGGATAAAAGAGTTGGAGAGTTTCAGATTGAAATACAGCTTTTTTAACACCAACAAACTTCGGTGAACGGCAGCAAACGGCTCAGACCCTTTGGCTTACCTTCGGCTGTGCGCCTTTGGGGCAACACAGATGTAGACTGAAGGGGTTCAGAATGAATGCAGCTGTGATTTCAGAGTCATGTCATGATGATATAACCAGATGCACAATACAAGACAGAATCGAGGCCGATATTATTTGACAAAAATTACATATAAAGTGGTACAAATAAACCAGGTAAGATTGCTGTTGTATATCAATATAGGAAACATGTATCAATTGTCACAAACGTTAATAAAAAATAGGTACAAATTGTGCCATTGTGACTCTGCGTCACTTTTTGTCAATGTATCAAGAGATTTTGCTCTAATTTTGTTCCACTTGCACCAGTTGGGCATATAACTAGTGAAGTTTTCCTCTCTTTGCATCAAATAAATCAGCCATGTCTGAGGTGGCATTAATCTCTGTTCGTAAGAGATCTGCATCAAATATAAGAAACAAGACTAACAAGTGTTAAACACATGCAGTACTTCAGTATTAAGTGATAGTTTTTTTTAATTTGGACTAACAATTGATATTATATATATATATTATATGACAAGCTTTCCAGAGTTGTCCTCTCTTCCTCAGGTCAAGCAATACTCATTTACAATTATTCCATGAGTCTAACACCTCCCCCCACCCCCCTCCATACTGCTGATGGATATATGGTCCTATATGCTCTCCACATCCCTTTCATCCATGTATTGCCCTGTCTGTTTATTTACCATCCCCTATGCCAGGGGTGTGGTCTGTGATTTTGGCATGGAGTTATGATGTCTGGGGGTGGGTTTGTGATGTCAGTGTGATTTTGCCAAGCAAATTTGAAGACATTTGTACAACTGAGCCATGTGACCAGAGGTCACATTGCACTTTATACTGTGTGCTAATAGTCACCCTCTGGACTGCCTACAGTACTTTGCAGGACTTGCAGGATCACCCGGTATCGAGCGGTGAGGTTCGTGTACCTTTTAATCCACAGGCACACTCGCGCGGGCGTGCACTAGCAGCCGGGCAGAGAGGAGGAGCAGTGAGAAAGGAGGAGCAGCTCCACGCGGTGTTGGCGTGAGTACTCCAGTGAGCCTGCTTCCCCCACCAACAGTGTTGGCTCAATAAATGAGTTTGGATATGCTAAATCCGTTGTGCCCTATGTTCCTTTGTTCGTCTTTGTTTTATTGACATAGTTCATTATTTTATTAAATTTATTTTTATAGTCTGTCACTAAGAGTGTGTATGTTTTGTCTCTAGTGTAGGCTGACATTACCCAGCAGTTTTACGCTATGTTTTGTCCCTTTTTCTGTTTTTCTCGTTTCATGATCTGCAAGCACTTGTGCTTATCCACTGAAGATCTCAGGACTTATCACCTTTGGACATTATTTGGCGTCAGGTTATTTTGTTGTTTGTTCTGATTTTGTCTGTACAGGGCAGTAGTTACCAGGCAGCCTATTCTTATGTAATAGTTTATCACTGTTTAAACACTTAATTATTTTATTGTAGACACTTTAGCGCTTTTTCACAGTATTTTTTTCGATTGTCTGAGGGATTTATAGTAATACTCTCCTGTTGCTAGTAAATAATGATTTTTTCCCCAGGATATTACTGCTCGAGTTAACTCTCAGTTTGGATTCTAGGAAACAATAAACCAAAATTACACTAGCTATAGAAATAAAGATGTTTTAATGTGGGACAGCACACTCATGTCAGTTTTATCATACACATGTACTGCAGGTCAAAAACAGGAAGAAGCCAGTATTATTCTAGGCATCTACACTTATGTATCAGTATGTCCCAAATATTTAGACAAAACATCTATTAGGCAAAAAAAGTAAATACAATGAGTACATCTTTGGATGCTCCCACCCACACTTGCGTTAAAGATGGAACAGTAACTTAGGACATACACTTTAACAAGCCAAGCAATGTGTCAACTCTGCCAAGCAATTACAACATGGATGTTACGTCATGTGTGTGGCTGACCATGGCAATGCTTTATCACGGAGTGACTGCTAAGTCATTGGTAATAGCAATAATCCTGATGGTGGTGGTGGTGGAACACTAGTTGGTGGTGATATCTATTTCATGGGCAGTGGGCAGGATGGCATATGGTAGTGGAAAGTCAGTCACCTCAGTCAGCAGCTGCTGCCCTGTCACTTGCCTCGGTCAGACTCTCACTTCCCAGTCTCACTGAATTTCTCTCTCATGAGAAGACCCTGCTGATGTGAGAGTGGTCACACAAAATAATACTAATAGGAGCTTTTAATTGTCATCATAGTGATAAAACTAAAAGAAGTGTGTCCTTGGACGCTCCCTTCCATTACAGATAGAACAGTTAGGCCATATACTCATCAATAAGCCAAGCACTATGCTCACCTAGTTGTTACAATTGTAGCTGGCAATATAAGCACTGGCTTGTTCTTGCCCCCATAAAATGGTACCAAAAAAAGTTAATTGGTTGGTGCTACAGTGGTAGTAGTCAACTAAGTAGAGGGAGAAAGGGGGTGGCCCGGTATTAAAGGGATTGCACCCCATTTGGCCATCCCCTGACCTCACCAGGGAGACAAGGGGTTAACTGGGCTGCGGTCCAGAAATGTGATTTAACCCTTGTTATAACATGTAAATGTATATTCCCCTGTCCCCATGCTTTATTGTGATATCTGGTTATATCGGTGTCTGCATCACACATACACTGGGATCCATCCGGGAGTGCAAGGGTTAATAGTTCTTTAGTGATTATAGCCCTTTGTGTAATTTTCCCGCCTTTTCAGGCACCATTTTGCAGAGTCCCATAGGCCGCCATTAGAGCTCCATGCATTTCAATGGCGGATCTTGCTGTTTTGGACCTGTTTCCCTCGAAGACCAGCAGATGGCGTCTGAGAGGAGGAGCGGCGGTTTCCCATTGTAAGTCAATGGGCTCATTGACTTCAATGGAGATTCCTCGACGGCGCTTTCCAGGAACGAGTTGGCTGCCGTCCAAACCGCAAAACCGCAAAGCGGATACTTTTTCTAAAAAAGAGCTTTGGTCACTGTTAGTCAAGTTCAACGTTAAGTGGCGTGGGAATCTACAGTTCTAGGGCCCCCAGAAATAAAATTCTTTTTGCCCCTAGTCCCTAGACCTCCCCCCACTCGACCACCACCGGGTCCCCGTATCCTGGACCCCTGAGAAGGGTCAGGCCGAGAGAGCGGGTCGCGCCATAGGTTCCAATGGCGGCGGCAGAAACAGCTCAGGAATTCGACTAAGTGTGAAAAGCTAAAAACCATGAATCCATACCTCCGGTCCGGAGGGTCCTGAGGGCCAGGGTTTGGGGTATCTGTAGACACTGCTCCGGCATGGCTGCAGAACCATCCTTGACCCTCTTGGACCAACCCGACGGAGTATGGACCCCCTTGAAAGTTCGGGGAATTCTCCCAATAGACTCCAATGGCGGCCAATTTCCATTGACCGGCTATGGCGGAGAAACCCCATAGACTTCAACGGCGGCTATGCCCTGTTGAAGGTCTATGGCGGCGGATTCCCACACCCGCCAACAGCGGTGGTTTGCCATTGAAAGTCTATGGCGACGGAGCCCGTTGTTTTCAATGAGGATTTAGTGAAAAACCGTGATTTCATTTACAGCGGAGATTTTTGTATTAAAATAGGAAACGGTTTAAGTTGTAATTATGTAACTCCGGTTCCGAAAGTCATAGCAGGCTGAAACTCGGACCATATGGTGTCCCAGTTCTGGCATTAAGATCTGGGTAGTTTGGACCCGCTAGACCCAACGGAACCAGATATTTTAATATGTTTGTATTTTACCTATAACACTGTATCCCAAGGCAGGGATAAAACCCAGAGGAAATTCCTTTGCATACAAGGAAGCATATGGTCAGAGAGGCGACCCAATGTCTAGGACTTAAGTGTTGTTCAAAGGATTTGGTCACCCTCACTGTTTACCTGAGGGCGGAGACGACTCAAACCAGAGCAGTCTGTGAGTGTCACATTTTACACCTCCCAACAAAGAGTCTCCTGCCAGAAATTCCATTTGGTAGACTGGCTGGCATTCCTGATGTAAATGTGGGGCTACAGAAATAAGACCCCAGGGTCCTAGTGCGCATTAGCTGACTAGCAGGGGGGCATGGATTACAATGTGTTCCCACGTTAAAGATTGGATACAGATTGGATACAGGTAATTGTTGTCCAATCACCTGTACTTAATGTTAAGGATAGGGTCACAAAAGACATATAAACTGTGGTCAACCCTATATCCTTTGTCTTCTATACCATCTGAATTGTTACCTAATTGCTGGAGAATTGCTACATGATACTTCTCATTCCCCACCCCCAAGTAAGTGCTACTTCTTGGCCAGTTTTTGGATAATGATCTTGCAGTTACAGCATCACTTAAATCACTTGCATCACTTATTTTAGGTATACAATTTATACTTTCTCACAATTATTTTAATTTTAATAATTTGTATTTTCTACAGACATGTGGCACCGCCATGGGCACCAGGTTTGCTCCCAGCTATGCTAATTTATTTATGGGCAGCTGGGAGAATAAATACATCTGGTCCGGCTGCCCCTTTGGAGCAGACCTGGTGCTGTGGCGGCGCTACATCGATGACATTTTTTTCATTTGGTCTGGCACAGTACAGGAGCTAGAGATTTTTCAAGAATACATCAATAATAATCTGTTTAATTTAAAATTTTCGTTTGTATCAAGTAATATTTCTTTAGAATTTTTGGATTTAGTTATTTATATTTCAAATAACACAATACACACTAAAACTCACTTTAAGAATGTTCAAGCGAACAATTATCTACATGCCAATAGCCATCACAACCCTGCGTGGATCGATAACATTCCCAAAGGACAATTCATTAGACTCAAAAGAAATAGTTCTACACATGATGCATTTCAAACACAGGCACAAGATCTCAAGAATAGATTCATTGATAGAAAATATTCACCAAACCATTTAGATGAAATTTTAGAAGAGAGTGAATCAGTGGAGCGATCAACACTTTTACAATATAAACCGAAACAACTTACGAATCAATTACAAATACCATTTATAACACAATATAACCAAATGGCCCCAGGAATAAAGAAAACAATCCAGAAACATTGGCCAATTTTAATGAAAGATATAGATTTAGCACAGATATTGCCTTCAAAACCAAAGCTAATATTTACAAAAGCACCAAATATAGGTCAAAGGTTGGCTCCAAGCTGTCCACTCAAACGAAACTGTTATCAAAACAAAAATTCCATAAAAGGGTATTATATATGTAACACATGTACAGCCTGCAAATTTAGTACCAGAAAATTATCTTTCACTTCAACTCAAACACAGAGGACATATACCATAAAACAGTACATTACATGCAATAGCACCAATATTATTTATCTCCTTGAATGTCCTTGTGGTCTGCAGTATGTTGGGATGACCACTAGACCCATAAAACGTTGTTTTTACGAACACATCTATAATATCAAAAGGGATCTGGTTTTGCACAATGTGTCGAGCCATTTTCTCCAAGTGCATGGTAAGGATCCAAGAGGCCTTAAGTGTGTGGCAATAGAGGCTTTGATGCCAAACTGGCGTGGAGGGGATATAAAAAGCCAGCTGGGAAAGAGAGAATCCTTTTGGATCTACGAGTTACAAACTTTAGCACCGGCTGGACTAAATATAGAGTTCGACCTGAAGCCATTCCTTCTTGATAAATGATCCATCCTTGCATCTAGGCGGGCATGCTATACTGTTATAGTTTCTATGGTTCTCACTCTGTGATCAGTTTATTTTCACATATAGTCACTGTACTATATTATATAATATTATTGAGAGTTAACAACCAGTGCTCATTATTATTTTTGTTTATATATTATTCACTTTAATTTATCTCACATCACTATTTTATATTATACATTTAATTTTCCTATTAGAACATAGATCACTTTTCACATTACATACATTAATTAATTAATATTTATTTACACACTTCATATCACAATATTATATTATTATACCACATTACACATACATATTTTATAAATATACCATATCACATGAGGTATGCTTTTCATTTCATTCTAGCAATTATTTCTGCTAGTCACAATCCCACTGGGTGTTCTATTTTGCTCAACATGTTTCTCTGGTGAACCACTAGATATATTATTGTGGTCTCCCTATATATATCACTGTGATTTTTCTACAGATTACTAATATGATAAATATTTGATAAAATACACTGTGAGAGGATGAATATTGATGTTAAATGCATATAATGATTTGTTTATTTTCATTGTTTTTGTCACTTATATGTCTTTACATGTCCTTATATGTTTATTTTGTTGTTCTGTCAAAACGCTGAGTGTCCCAGTCCAAACACTTCACATCTGCACATGACTAAGTTTGAAATTGTGCACTGTGCCTTTAAAACGGAACTACATATACTGGGACTTACAGGGACTATATTTTTATTATATTTCACCCCTGAAGAAGAAAGCAGGCCTTTCGAAACGCGTAGGGTGGTTCTATGTGACACCCCACACTCTGGTGTGACTGATATCCCCCTTGGAAGCTGACATCTGCTGATGCACTTTCGTTTGTGCACTAATCTCCTACAGTATGAGCTGCCATTGCATCATCTGGCAGGGTTGGACAGGAAGTGTTTGCTGCTACCATCTCACAGCCATCACAACACGTGTGCAGTGCTGATTGCAGAGGGAGGCAGAAGCTGCAGGTTGCAAAGATCTACCCCTGCATAACCATGAGTCTAACAGCCACAGCACAGACATGAGTGACGGCAGCTGTTATCCATAAGAGGGGATACTCTTTAATCTATCCAACGCTTGATGCCTTCTTGCCTCTGGTAAGCAGGTACCCCCACCTGAGTTGGAGTGTCCTTATTGAACCCTTTTATATGTATTTTTATGTATTTTTACATATGATATGTCATAATTAAATGTGTTTGCATTATTCATTGTCACCTGTTGATCTCAGCGTTTGTCTAGTGTTAGGTGTGTGTTACATGTTACTTATTGTTTGCAGCAGTATTATGCTATGATCTTTGATTTTCTTTTTTCTATATACCCTTTCATCACATGGAGTACCTTTTATGGACGGATCAATACCGTGATACTGGTTGTATAAATCTGTTTATTATTATTATTCATCTAATATTGATTACATACTAGTGCAGAGCGCCATAAATATAACTTTTTTTTCTACTTCAATCACCTGACCAGGGGTCAGGGTTATATCAAAGGCAGCCAGCCTATTTGTTGGATATAGCGCTACCTATTTTTTTTCGTTTTGCTACTTCTTGCCTGTTACTGTACTATATTGCTGTGTTCACATGCTGCAGTGTATCTCAATATATACCCACTACAGACTGCCCAATGTCCATGGATAGGTTCAAAGTGCTAAGTGGGCTGAGATTACAGATATATCTCTCTACATGGCATAATGTTACAATAATACTACAAAGCATAAACAAAGCATTATTAATGCATAAAACATAAAATATCTACATTATATATAACTATATTTAAACAAATAATAAGCTAGCTTTATACCTGAGACCAATCAATGTATCATATTACAATATGTGAATATATATTGTGATAGAAACCAGGGGATGGTAATAAATTCCATATATAGGGCTCCCAGGATACTGAACAGTTTCTATCCTGTTTGGCCTGGGAGTGCAGCCTTATAATACATGCACTCCATCCCACAGTTTGGCAAGCGCTGGAACTGAGGGATGAGAGATCCAGACCAGAGTTTGTCTGCTGCCTGATTTCTGTCACCTGTCATGCTAATTAGAAATCAGGTATGTAAGACTGATTTCCTGTTTCCTCTCCCCTCTCCCCAAGAGCCTGGAGACAGGAAGGCTGTTGGAAGCAGAGAGGGGAAAAAGCCTCTCCCCAAACAGGTCAAATGTTTATGTTCCTTTTTGTCTAAAACTGAAAAGTACCTTGTTTTGTTGTTGGAAGTGGAAAAGCCACTTCCACCCTGAGTTAGGGAAAATCTAAGTTAAGTTATCGCTCAGGTGAGCAGCTTTTTGTTTTGATGTGTTTCTATTGTATGCACCGTGGCAGTCTCAGTGCCTGGGACTGAATAAACCAGGCATAGCCTGCTTAAAGGAACAGCACGTGACGCCTCGTCATTTAACCTACCCTAAAAGACCGTGTTCTAACAGTCCCGGACAGACGGCGGAGCCCCGGAGTAAGCCGTTTGTCACATATGGTGGAGAATGCGGGCAGAACAGTAAAAGGTCTGCGGGTTAAAGAACGTTAAAAAAAAAAAAAGTGTTTTTTCTCCAAACAAGATGGAAGATGTCGTGAGTGCGCTGGTACGCAATGTCGCTGTCCAGAAAGACGCGAATGAAGCCCAGCAAAAGATTAATGCAGCCCTGCAACAGGCGAATGAAACCCAGCAACAGCTGTTAATAAACCAGCAAGAGACTAATGCAAACCAGCAACAGCTGTTAATAAACCAGCAAGAGACTAATGCAAACCAGCAACAGGCGAATGCAAACCAGCAAGAGACAAACCGCTTGCTGAGAGAGGAGCAACAACGGTTCGCCCAGGGCTTCCAGCAGGAACTAGAGATCCTGAGGGGGACTATCAGTAACCTTCCACTGGCAGAGGCAGCCCCAGTCCCGAAAATGATCAGGGCAAGCCACTACCTTCAGAAGATGGGGCCCTCGGATGATGTGGAAGCCTATCTTCTCATGTTTGAACGCACGGCACAGAGAGAGGGGTGGCCAGAAGCTGAGTGGGACAGTCTAATCGCACCCTTCCTAAGCGGCGAATCCCAGAAGGCTTACTTTGATCTAGAGCCAGCCGAAGCTAACGTCTATGCAAAATTGAAGTTCGAGATCCTCGCCCGCCACGGCGTAACCACGGCTGTTCGTGCCCAAAGGTTCCACGCATGGTCCTTCACGATGGATAAAGCCACCCGAAGCCAGATGTATGACCTCATCCACCTCGCTCGGAAGTGGCTACAACCCGAGATCAACTCAGCAAGCCACATCGTGGAACGGTTGGTCATGGACCAGTTCTTGAGGAAACTTCCCTCTGCCCTACGCCGTTGGGTCAGTTAGAGTGACCCCCACAATGCAGACGAGCTTGTGGCCCTCATAGAAAGGTACAATGCGGCAGAAGAGCACCCGCAACCCATAGTCGTGGAGCAACCCCACTACCCAAGGTTCCAGGACTCTTCCAGAGACGGTAAAAGGGTACCAGAGTTAAGGGGCGCTGAAGAGCGACGACCGCCTTCACACAGCACCAGCAACAGTGGCTCGCACACTAAGGGCAACAGCCAACATGGGGATCCGAAAAAAGGCTCTAAGTGGGACACAGACTATGTACCTAAATGTGTAAATTGTTATGAGAGGGGCCACACCGCGAAAGTCTGGCCACTAAATGCTGAACCCATGCAATGCAACAGCGTTGAACCTTATTCGCTGTGGTCCCAATGTATGGGCCCTAGCCCAGAGGACCCCTTGAATAACCATCTGTGGGCATTTGTAAAGGTTAATGGTAAGAGGGTTCGGGCACTTCTTGACTCTAGGAGCATGGTCACACTAGTGTCCGAATACCTGTTGCCCTTTAAGAAGAAACAGGTAAACAGTTCACAAAGAGTGGCAATTTGTTGTATACATGGGGATAATCATGAATATTCAACTGTTGATGGTTTTTTTGAAACAGAGTTTGGTTCTTTAGATTTCAAAGTGGGTATTGTACCCAAACTGGCACATGATGTGTTAATAGGGACCGACTTTCCTCATTTTCTAAAAATGTGGTCCTCCTCTCAGAATAGCGCCCAGAGTTCAATAGCGGACCATAACGAAGTAACAGAAGAAACAAATCCTTTTCCTTTTCAGAAATAGAGGTTGACGAGGGCCCAAATAAGAAGGGGGAAAAGGAGGAGTGCTGTAAAATTCCCTTCCCCATGGCTACCTTGGTAGGGAATACCCCAAATCAAGATGTTGAACAGGCACTTACCACCCCAGAACAGGATAAGACCCTCGCTGACCTAGAGGTCAGTCCTGGGAGTTTTAAGAAGGCCCAGTGGGAAGACCCCACATTAGCGGTAGCAAGGGGGAATATACGGGACCAGAATAGTACTCCTGGCCAACCAGATAGGTCACTTGCCTACCCCTAGCTCGAGGTAGAGAATGACCTAGTATATCGGGTTGATAAAAGGAAGTCAGTTACAACTAAACAATTGTTGGTACCACGGACATTCCGTAATGTAGTATTACACCTCGCACATAGTCACCCATTGGGGGGACACCTAGGGGTGGAAAAGACAAAAGAAAAGGTTCTCCGAAGCTTCTATTGGCCTAGGGTTCTGGCAGAAATTACGAATTATTGCTCCTCGTGCCCAGAATGTCAGATCACCGCCCCGTTCAAAGCGTACCGTAGCCCATTGGTACCCCTTCCCATAATAGATGTACCATTTGACCGGATTGCTATGGATCTAGTAGGACCCCTAATAAAGTCTGCTAGGGGACATCAGCATATATTGGTAATATTAGATTATGCCACCCGATATCCGGAGGCAGTTCCCCTACGTAGCACCTCTGCCAAAAACATAGCAAAAGAGTTAATAGTTCTGTTTTCCCGGCTCGGAATTCCTAAAGATATCTTATCTGACCAGGGAACACCATTTATGTCCCAAATAACAAAAGAGTTATGTAAACTCCTAAAAATCAAGCATCTCAGAACCTCAGTCTATCATCCACAAACAGATGGTTTAGTAGAACGGTTCAATAAAACCTTAAAGAGCATGTTACGCCGGGCGGTCGATAAGGATGGGAAAAACTGGGATTGTTTGTTACCATACCTGTTATTTGCCATTAGGGAAGTTCCCCAATCATCCACAGGCTTTTCCCCGTTTGAACTATTGTATGGCCGACACCCAAAGGGCTTACTGGATATAGCCAAAGAGACTTGGGAACATGGGGTTACCCCTTACAGAAGTGTAATAGAGCATGTTGCCCAGATGCAGGACCGCATAGCTGCAGTCCTACCTATAGTGAGGGAACACATGGAAAAAGCTCAAGAAACACAGAGGAATACTTATAATAAGGGTGCTAGGGTCAGAATTTTTTTTCCAGGCGATAGGGTGCTAGTTCTGGTTCCCACCGTAGAGAGTAAATTCCTTGCTAAGTGGCATGGGCCATATGAGGTCTTGGAAAGAGTGGGAGAAGTAAATTATAAGGTGAGACAGCCAGGTAGGAGGAAACCTGAGCAAATTTACCATATAAACCTACTTAAGCCCTGGAAAGATAGAGAGGTCTTGTTAACCCTAGTACCCCCAGGTCAGTCAGAGAATCGAGAAATTGACCCAGAGGTTAGCATAGCTGAAACCCTGTCCGTTCATCAGAAACGAGAGGTTCTGAATTTAGTGAGAAGAAACAAAGAAGTCTTCTCTACACAGCCAGGTAGAACTAGCGTAATTGAACATTACCTAGTCTCTGAACCAGGGGTCCGAGTTAACCTTAAACCGTACCGAATCCCAGAGGCCAAAAGAGAGGCTATAAGTTTAGAGGTTAAAAAAATGCTAAAACTAGGCGTAATTGAGGAATCCCAAAGTGGGTGGAACAGCCCTATAGTCTTAGTCCCAAAGCCAGATGGTATAACAAGGTTTTGTAATGACTACCGGAAACTAAACGCGGTGTCAAAATTTGATACTTATCCTATGCCCAGGGTAGATGAACTTGTAGAGAGACTGGGCAAAGCCCGATATCTCACAACCCTAGACCTAACAAAAGGGTACTGGCAGGTTCCCCTCACAGAAAGGGCAAAAGAAAAGACAGCCTTCTCAACCCCAGACGGCCTCTTTCAGTATAAGGCTAAGGCCCCGCTCCCAGAGTCAGCGCGCTCGCACTGCATACAGGCGGGGCGCTGACATACACAGACCGCGATATGCGGTCTGTAAGGAGCGGGAGGTGGGCGGGAGTGGGAGGCTTGACAGGGGGGGGGCGTGGCTTGAGCGGAGGGACCCGCTACTCTTCCCCCCCCCCCTCCCTCCATGGCTCGGGCTGGAGCTGCTGATTGAAGGTAAGTAAGCAACACACACACGCAGGCACACACACACACACACACGCAGGCACTCATACACACACACACACACACACACGCAGGCACTCATACACACACACACACAGACAGACAGGCACGCACGCACTCAGACACACACACAGACAGGCACTCAGACACACACACAGACAGGCACTCATGCTGCTTTCACTCCACACTCCTCCCCGCTCCCCGAAGCCTCTCCTCCTCCCGAAGCCTCCCCTCCCCATTGGCTTACAGCCACACCACGTGACGCGTCAACGCTAGGGATCACCATTCTCTTGTGTCCCATAGCGGCTGACACGCCACAGCGTGTAGTGCTCTGTGCCGCCAGGGGGGACCGGGACCGGCTCGGAAGGATTCCCCTGCTGGTGGGGAACTCGCGTGTGGCCGCCCGCGCCAAAGAGCGCAGCGGGACCGAGGCCTTAGGTGCTGCCTTTTGGCTTACATGGAGCTCCCGCCACATTCCAAAGAATGATGGATAAAATTTTAAAACCACATGCTCGGTATGCTGCCGCCTACCTGGATGATGTGGTAATCCATAGTGAAGATTGGCAATCCCACCTTCCAAAGGTCCAAGCTGTGCTCGACGCAGTTCGGTCTGCTGGACTAACTGCTAACCCCGCTAAATGCACTATTGGTCTGGAGGAGGCCAAGTATCTGGGGTATTCTATTGGCAGAGGTTTACTCAAACCCCAAACACTCAAAGTAGAGGCGATACAAAATTGGCCAAGGCCAGTTACAAAAAAATGTATGTAGTCATGTCTAACAATGCCTACAGTCATCTTGTCACGAGAGACTCCTGTGGCGGGTAGGATCATGGTGGCTGGAACAGCACGAGCGTAGTAGGGGTCACAAGGAGGGGTCCAAGGCAGGCGGCAGACAGCGCAGTCAGGAAACAAACAGAGGTCCGAGGCAGGCGGCAGGTAGCGAAGTCAGGTAACAAGCAGAGGTCGGTAACGAGGAGACTGGAACAGGACAGGGGAGCATGGACAGGTCTGGGGGCAGGGACTGAGAACGGGAACAAACAGTACAACCAGATTACCAGCAAGGGCCTTTACTGTGAACAGACTATAATACAGGTACAGGTACATGAACAGATCAGAATCAAAGACAGAGGCATGTGCATAGGAGTCTGACTAGAAGCAAAGGCAATTGAACCAACCAGGAAGCAGAAGCTATAAAGGACAGAGACAGGAGCAACAAGAAGACAGACAGGCAGACAGAGGAACCCAGAGGAAACAAGACAGCAGCACACCCAGTGGGCAAAGAAGAACTATGGCTAAGCAGGAGGTCTAGGCGATCCTGACACATCTCTCCTGCTGGCAGTAAAACCTGGTAAGTTACAGGAATGCCAGCAGTAATCATGGAGGTTTGCCCCCACACCCTGGTGAGGTGCCCTATGTATGGATGGGAGTGGCTACATGTTCTGAGTCCATTATTAGTGACATCAGAGATGTGCCTGCCTCCTGAGGTATATAAGGCACTGCACTGCCTAAAGTTAGTGTGCGAAAAGGTTGCTGCGGTTTGATGTTCAAGGTGAAAGTGAAGCAGCCAGTTAAAGGTGCCCACTAGTGCAGTAACTAGTGGCATCAAATAGAAATCCAGAGCCAAAGACGGCCAACTGTGACCAGGGACCTGGCACAGGGGTGATCTCCCTACGGGGAGAGGGAATCCCACTCCATTGGGAGGGCATACCTTTTAAAGGGAATCACGGAACAATGTGCGGCTGAGACAATGACTGTGAGGGGCAGTTGGCACTTATCACCACGCACAATAAATATGGCTTGTTTACCAAGAACCCCATGGTGTGAGTCTGCAATTACTCTCCTGGGGCCCTCACCACCAAGAAGGAGTTCCTCATCAGGACCCTCTACCTGCATACGCATAGATCCTGATGAGGTCGAGGCGCTGCACGTGATGTAAGTAGGACTCGCACTCACTACCTCAGATACCTGTCTGACTTGACATCCCCGAATACCATCATGCGGGAGACTCAGGAGTCCTGTTGCCTACAGGTGCACCACCAGACACAGACATGTAACGGGGCTGGATAGACCACAGGGGCCAATGTAAGATTTGGTGGGTCAGACCAGACACGAACAAGCGTTACATGTATATATGGAAGAAAGAAAGAAGGCGCAATCCTGTATAGCAATAAAAAACAGGAACATTTATTAATTAAGCAAGGAAGGCTAGGTGACTGAACAGATTTAAACAAACACAATGATGCCAATAGACACAATAAACACAATATATGACAATAAAAAACAAGAGTACTCTTGAAAATAAAAGAGAAGGGAAATGTCCAATAGCGCAAATGTAGGAGGCAGTGAGATGTGGGAGGAATTGTCACTCGATAGGTAGCAAATGACTGGAGCAACAAATGGGGAGAAGTAATTGACCCGTCAGATGATAGATTGCGGATGCAAACGTGGAAAAATCAGGCTGATATTGACCTCTATAGATGGAGATGGGGGGTAAGCAAATAGCATAGGCAAGGGATTAAGGCATGGTCTCACCAAAGGATGTAACCGCGATGGCCACAGGGGTCTCCGCGTCCCTCCGTCAGCACATTATGGGAACAGCCTGAATGGTGTATCCCAGGAGTCTGCAACCTCTCAAAGAAGAAGAGCCATTTCATAATAAATGTATTTCTCCAAAATATTCCGAGAGCCGCAACGCATTCATATTACACCCCCACAAACACACACATATACTGTACACACACTAATACGTATATACTGCATTAGCATTAACATACGACAAAATATGTGGGCGAATAAAATGCCTCACAATAATGAGTCCCTTTATTTAGTTGTTTTCATTGTTTTTCTGTGCAAAACGGTGTAATGTCCTGTAACAGGGGACTTACCCTGTTCACAAAACTTGCCTCTAATCCAGCAGTGTGCTGGTTAATTGACCAGCACCTGGCTAATTAGAGGTGTTAGAAAAAGCCTGCCTCTGAGATAGGAAGTGAGACTCCTTAGCACACCTGTGAGCTGAACAAGGAGACAGACATCTTGAGCCTGCCAGAAGAGACTGCACGCTGCCAGCAAGACACAGGGGAAAGTACTTCTAAACCTGGAGAACAAAGAAGCCTTCCCCTACAAGAGACAGATAAGACTTTCCTTTCTAAGACTTTTGTATATCTGCACATATCAAGATATATGTTTGGGGCGGGGAGACATGGTAATCTAAAGGGAGTTGCGGACTGCATAGGTTTAACTAGAAATACTCCCAAGTGGAACAGAAGCTTTGTTTGACCCCTTATTTGCATACGTTTGGATGCTTTCTTGTGTTAAAGAAACAGGCGCAATAAAAGCCGTATTTAATTTTACCTTAAAACAGTCTCCATTGCATACCTCTGCACATGTCCTCTTACATATGGTGTCAGAAGTTGGGACTGAGGTGGCCCTTAAAGTTAAAAGGGGCCCCGGAGATTGCCTGTGAATTTTTGTTGTGCTTTTTGCCTACAAACAGCCTGAGCAACGAAAACAAAGAACCTCATGCAGCAGAGACCAGAATTAAAGGGATACACATCCAGGCAGGAAATCTACACTGCACTGAAGAAAGCCACAAAACCACAGATGGACTCTTTTCCCCAATCCCAAGAGGAGAGAGAGACTGCTGAAGCAGGTAAACCTTACTTGCCTATCACAATAAAGTGTAATATGGTCGTTGAAATAGGGGTTTTGCCTTCCAGCCATAGTCAGGGTTCAAGAAGTAAGTTAGCCCTTAAAAGGGATAGGCGTTTGTTGTTTTCAAATGTTTCGCTGAAGCAGTGAATACAGATGGTGACCCACGAGCGGTACTGATTCTGCAAGTAAAGGCTGCCACACCGCATAGGACTACCAGTTGTGAATGGAGTATATGCAGAAAAGTGTGAAAATTGATGCATGACTGTGCTGAAGCAGGGGAATTTTCAGCAAACAAGTGCTGAGGGTAAAATTGCCCTACCGGGGAAAAAGGAATTGCGGAACTGTGTAAAAGGTATCCCAAAGCCAATTGCTGAGTGTTGAGTCGCCCTGCCGGGAGTGAAAGAAATATTCCACTGCAAAGAATGTTTTTTTTTCTGCAAGTGAAGTCTATCTATGTATCTTGGGAGTAAAACAGGCACCCAAAGTGTGAAGAGTGAATGCCATAATACCCAAAGATGAGACTGAAAATTACTGAACTCAAGCAGAAAACCAAATGCCTTTGCTGAAGCCAGAAAATGAGCAGCTAGCAAGCATTGTATTTAAAGAAATAGAACCCAGGGAATGTAAAATGGCCACCCAGCTGAAGTCAAATACAGACTCTGCAAAAATAAAAATTTTTGTTTGTGGTGTAAAGAACCCCACCACACGGAGCAGTGTCCCTTCAGGCCTTATTCAGACGATGAGAGTGAATGCATGCACATGAATGCTAATATTGTAAAACTTACCCAAGGGAAGAAAAAGTCTGCAGAGAGGCCTGTGAGAGCTACGACCTCTACAAGCAAAATATGCCCACCTGTAGGACTACAACCATTTGGGGTTCTAGCAAATACAGTGGCAACAGCTCTAATAGCGCCTCCAGAGGTCAGGAAGAAAAATACACCTGATAGCCCCAAAATGGAGGACAAGATGCAGCGTTACTGTAATGAACCCTACCCCACGGAAGAGTGGCCCTTCCAGTCCGATGAGGAGGAAGACATATCTTATGGGGAACCCAAACCGAGTCACACCCACAAAACACCCCAAGAATGGTGGGGGTGCCTGAACTCGGTACGAACCGAAAAAAACGCTCCCTATGATGACGAATATGATCGGCAGGAGAGAGCGGGAGCAGCGGATCACCGAATATTTCCGTCAGCTATTACAGTTGCAAGAAAAGCAGGGTGGATCCAGTGACGCTGCTAAAATTTCAAATGAAGATGGAGACCCCAGTATCCCTGAGGGGACGGTGTCATCAAAAACAAAAAGGCGAAAAAAGAAAAAGAAAAGCGGTTCTTCACTTACCGTGGAAGGAACAGACACATCTGCAGATCTTGCGGAGGAAAAGGGGGTCCGAAATGCCCTGCAGCCTAGAGAAAATGGAGAAATCGTCCCGCGGATGACCGAATATCCAGAGGGCCTAAGGCAGAAGTCGTGTACCCCAAAGAAGTGTCTGTCCGGTGCCAACAGTGAGGAACCCTCAACCAACCATCCCAGGGAAGCGGAGTCGGACCGGTGAGTGACGATCCCTTGACCAGCCCTGGGGATGCCCTTAAGGTTGCCAGGCGTGACTGTGATCTGCTCCGGGAACAATTGACTCTGAAGAAAGATGATTACGCAGAGCTACTGAAAAATAACGTGAAGCTACAGAAAGATGTGCTCACAATGTACTGAGCACACTTATTGAAGTGTGGCCAGTTCCGCAAGCCGGGAGATATACCCGGCTTGCAAGTGCAGCCCCTCGGCGTGCCGCGCGTCTGATGCTGCGGTCATGCGTCATCGGGTGCCTGCGCCCCTGCACGCGGCGTCAGGGCTCCCCGAGGGAGCCCTGGTGTCCCGCGATGTGGTGGGACGGCGGCAGGGGGTTCACGGGGGACCCGGCGGACACGGCCCCCAGCGGTTAGGGAGAGCGCCCCGATCGGAGGGCGCTCTTCCGCTGTTTGGCGCGCGCCCGGCACCCTCCGGCGCGCGCCAGGATACTGCTGCGGCCGAGAACGGGCAAATGCTCGAATAAACTCGGCCGCAGCAGTACTCTTCAGCCAGGACAGAATTGGACGATCTCAAGACTGAGCTAGATACTGCAAACGCTACTATTACCACCATGGATGAAATGCAGAGCCAATCTGATAAAATGATGGCTAAGCTGAAGCGGAAGTATGAGGAGGCACTGAAGTAGATGACAGTCTTTCAGCAACAGGTTCACACTCTTCGCGTAGAGCTGAATGCCTCACAACAGGAGGTCAACAGTGTCCGGACAGAGGTGGACGTATCTCAGAAAGAGGTTCATACACTCCGCAGAGCACTAGATGCCTCACATCATGAGACCAACAGCTGCCGCACATAACTGGAAGGCTCCATAAAGGAAGTTCACAGTCTCATTGAGGAGCTGGACATTGCAAAGAAAACTATTCTCCATCTTAACTTAGATCTCAAAGTCTCTCAGAAGGAGCTTCAAAACCTAAACCTGGAGATGGAAGTCTCACGCCAGGAGACAGCCCGCCTCAAGCAGATGTGCAAAAATTGAAGGTGGACTGCAAGGAGGCCCTGAATAGTACAGAGACTGAAAAAGGAGAAAATTTAAGATTAAAAAGAGAAAACTTAAAAATGAAAGTAGAAAATTCTCATTTGACAGACTACGTCAAGGAAAAGAATGAAAAGCTGCACGAGCTTAAAGAAATAAATAGACTTTTGGAAGATGAGAAGTTTGAAGCAGAGCACCGACTGCAGAACAAACTGCAAGGTCTGCGTACGCACCTCCAGAAGGCCGAGGAGAAGCAGAAAACTCTGCAGGAAGACAATTTGCAGGCTGCTAAAGAAGTACAAGTGCTGCAGGAACGTCTGATTACCCAGTGTGTCCCCGCAAAGCAGCATGAGAAACTGAAGGCTACCCTGATAATCACCAAAGCATCGCTTGAGGCCAAGCTTAGAACCCAGGTGACTCAGCACAAATGGAGCACAAGAAGGTCCAGAAACTGAGACAAGTAACTGTGGCCCGAGCAAAGAAATTCACAGTGCTTCACAATACAATAAAAATGTGGAAGCAAGCTCAGAGAAAGCAAAGTGTGCAGATAAATTCCCTGAGAAGAGACTTGCAAGACGCACTCAAAAAACAGGGAGATTGCAGTTCTACAAGGACAAGTATTGATCCTGACTAAACGTCAGTATCCCACAGCCACAAAAACCCATGAAGACAAGGGTACAGTGAGAGCTGGGAATACCGCTCGTTTGAAAAACAAGGTTGCAAAATTTGAACCACCTAAACAAGCACTAGCAAAACCTTCAGCCACCCAACAGGCAACAAAAAAAGGTACACGTGCTGAATCAAAACCAGAAGAATCCTTAGCTGATGAAGCTCAAAAGATGAGACATTCTCTGGAAGTGAATTTGGAATTGCAACTCAATCCCAAAGAAGCTGAACTAGCAACTCCATTGAGTGGAAAAAGTGCAGAGAGACAGCTTCAAGAGCGGAAAACTCAAAGGGCTGTTTTTATACGCTCTGCAACTGTTGCCATATAGTTTGCCTTCAATAAGATGAGCACCCGACGCGAGGGAAATCTCATGACCGTGCACGCAGTAAAAAGACTATACCTGGAAAAAGTCCTCCTCGAACGACTGAGAAGTGCTGACCTCAAGCACCTTCGGGAGGAGACACGAAAAAAACTAGAGAAAGGGCTCCAATCCCAGCGGGACTGAGGGTTCTCTTCCTCCATCCACTCTCATTCAAGTCACAGAGATGTCTCGAATGAGAGTGGAAGCATGGGCTTTGGCCGTGGCAAGCCCGAGCTTCCCGCAAACAGGGGAGGTATGTAACAGGGGATTTATCCCTGTTCTGGAAATGGGCCTCTAATCCAGCAGTGTGGTGTTTAACTGCTGGTAGTCAATTAACCAACACCACCTGCTGATTAGGTTTGTTAGAAAAGCCTGCCTTTGAGACAGGAAGGGAGATTTCCTGAGTCTCACAAATTGTGGGACTGACCATAGAAACAGACGTCTTGAGCCTACCAGAAGAGGCTGCCAGCAAGACACATGGGAAAGCACCTCTAATCTGAATGCTGATATAGCCTGAGGAAAAGGCAGCAACAAAGGAACAGAGAAGACTTTCCCTCCAACTACAAGAAATAGATAAGACCTTCCTTTATAAGACTTTTGTATATTTGCACATATCAAGATATATGTTTGGGGCTGGGAGACCTGCTAATCTAAAGGGAGTTGTGGACTGCATAGGTTTCACTAGAAATACGGCCAAGTGGAACAGAATCTTTGTTTGACCCCTTATTTGCATATGTTTGGATGATTTTCTTATGTTAAAGAAACAGGCGCAATAAAAGCCTTATTTAATTTCACCTTAAAAAAGTCTCCATTGCATACCTTGCGCACGTCCTCCTACAGGTCCGAATCCTGAAGAGTAGAATAGTGAGGTCCGGGTCCGAGGTCAGGAGAAGGAAGGATAATCGTGGTCACTGTTCCGAGTTCAGGGCTTGAGAAGGCAGAATCGTCAAGGCAACGTAGAACGGCAACAAGGCAGGCAGGACACTGCTTCAGCAGGAGTACAGGAAAACTGAACCTTGCATAGGCAAGGAAGAGAGAGGAATAAAGCCTTATAAAAGGGAACAGGCAGGGGGCAGGCAATAGAACAAGAATGAGGCTGATTTCCTGCCTCTGCAGCCATGTTGGTAGAGGTAGACATCCTGCCTCGGTGGCCAAGTTGGGAGATCCTTATAGAATGGTATTATTGTCACAACTACTTAACTACTTCTCTTAACCTTCTTATCTTTCTTAGGACTCTTGGAATCAAGGGTACCGAAGGGGAGATATATGAGAGGGGAAAGTCCCACCAGATAGCGAGTGTGTGTGTAGGCTGCTGCCGGATTAAATTCTCTGGAGCAGAAGTTTGCTACTTTGATTTTTTAAGGGCCATGAGATCTATTTATAGGAGATCCCATTTCTGCATGAGTTGTGCAAATACATGATCCCGTAAGGTCCATTTTACAAGATTTATCGTATTTTGGCTTAGGAAAACTACTCCCTGTCTGTTTTTCACTGGAATATGTATAGCAGTTATATCCTTCAAGTGACGTTCGGCCCAATTGAAAATGGGATGAGATTGCTCCAGAAGGATCCGACTTCTTGGTCCTCCATGCCTTTTTATACAGTATATGCGACTGCTGTTTAATTGTCTGAGAAAAATCGGTATATTTGGTCCCTCTAGATCTTAAGCAAAAAAAAAAAAAAAATTGCCTGCATTATAGCTTTTAACTCCAAGATGTTTGCTGTAGTATTGTGAGATTGGACAAGCCACTTTCCTTTTTGTTTCCACCCGTGTTGGGTGTGACGGTGGGGGTAAATATGGCTGCTGTTAATAAAAGTTAAACCTGCCATTACCCCTTCCTGCCAATAATACCATGTATTATGCGAAGTGGTTTATACATGTTATGTATATCTGCATAATGTCTTTGCCTGGTTCCAGAATCTAAGGAACCAGCGGTTCACTGTATTGCAGGAGAATTGTTGCAAATCGGTCTATGAGCTTTCACTGTACTCAGTGTATGTTGCAAATGTTATGTTGCAGTTCTATCCACCAATCAGGGCCTGGGCATGTAGGCAGCACCTGGCCCTGAATGTTTCCAAGCTATATTTTTAAGTGTTTAAAAAAAAGGTAGGGAGGGAGAGCCTAGTTAGCTCAAACTCCAGTTCTGGTAGTGATTGCCAGCTGCATATACAGAGCTCCTGTGCTGGTCTCAGGCCTGACAAGGAGGCCATGTAGGCAATGTGCAGGAGGCAGAGCAGGGGAAACCTATGCAAGAAGGTCCTTGCAACAAGGCCTGCAGGGTGTCCCCTGTTTCCCCAGTTAAGTACAGCTCAATCCCGTTATAGCGTGGTCCGCTACAACGTGGATCCGCTTATTACTCGGTCTGAGCGTGCCTCCCAAACTTTCTCTCTTACCTTTTCTTTCCGAGGCCGCCGGCACCACCATGCAGGCAGAGGACGCAACCCATATCCTCAAGCGAAGCTGCGCAAATGACGTCAGGATGGTGTGTGTGTGTGTCTGTGTTCGTCTCCGTGTGTGTTCGTTACCAATAAAGCTTTGAATATGTGTTTAAAAAAAAAAAAGCAAATATCTATTCAAAGCTTTATTGGTAACAGTGAGCGTGGTGGCGGCGTCTGAGTCCTGAAAGTACACTGCGGAGTTTCCACTTGGGATCCAGCATGGAGGGAGAGATCAAGTTGCAGATATTGCTGTTTATTAACTGCCCTGTCGTGAGTAGGATTCCAATTTTACATCACCGGATAGGATCTCCACAGCCTATGTTCTCTCTATATTTTTTAGACAATTGTTTTGTCTTTTTATAGGTTCTGTATTCGTAGTATTAAATAGCACCAGTTTTTTCCAGCTATTCTGTGTTGTGTGTCTGTGAGTTGTTGTGTTTAGTTTGGTTGTTATATACCAGTGTTGCACTATGGTTTTCCTTTGTGTTTACTTCCACGTCATGAGACATCAATCAAGATCTATCTGGACATTGATTGGACACTAAGGACTGGTCTGATATCCGGACTGAGATCACCCTAGGTGTTGTATGGATTTATTAATATAGGCACCAGTTACATTGTGTTTTTCTGGGTTTTATGTTGACTTATAATGGTCATAGTTTCTAGGCAGCCTAGTCTTTTTATATAGAGGTTTTTGTAATCACTTTAGTATTAGATTTGACTATATTTGTATAAGCATTAGCGCTGCAAACACATATTCCTTTTTTTACACTGTTCCAGGCTTCCCCTGACCGGCAGCACCTGGAGGTGTGTGAAATAGAGTCTTCAACGGAGAGAGGCTGAGAAGTCCCGTAGAATTGGCTGCAGAAGGCAGTCGTGTAAGCCCCTTAAAACATCTAGGAAAAAATAAATAAACTATACCTCAGGTAGTAGGACAGACAAGACTACCTGGAAAGGAGGGATGTAACCATTATAGAACCACCAACAGGTAAATAGTTTTTCTCTGTCCTAACTCAGCAGGAGGGTAGGACTTAACCAATTGGTCACCACTGCAATGGGACAACCAGAAAATATATATGTATATACACACACATACACATAGAGATACAGTACATGTGTACATAGAGATACAGTATATAGTGATACAGTACATGTGTACATAGAGATACAGTACATAGATGGATAGGTATAGATGGATAGGTAAGATGGCTAGGTATAGATATAAACACGGATTAGACAGCAAAATAAAATAAAAAACGGTCCAAAATGACAAAATATGTCAGGGAGAATTTTTGGGGGGAAAACCTGGAAAGTGAACAATCTTTTGAAGAAAATTTTAAAAATTAAAGGAAATAATATACTGTGTAGAAATTGGCAATGAGGAAAATGGAAAACTATTTATAATGGATTTGCAGAAAACATTTAGATGAATGTATTTGAGAGCAAAATGTTAAAGTTCACAGTGGTTTAAAGATGTTGTATTTAAAATGAATATCCTCTAAAGAACAAAATAAGGCATTAACAAGTAAACAGACTATTTAAAAATTGTATTTAGGTTACAGATGGGTCATGTTGTCCCAATTTTTCTAAATTAGCCACACTGCATACATGTTTTGCACATACAGTACACGGGTTAAATAATGGAAATACAAGCTGTGAATTCATCTTTATATATCTACTAAACCACTAACTAGTTACAGAACAGAAATTGAATACTAAAAGAGCAAATAGCAGCTTCAAGAATCTAAAACAGAATCATGACCAAAGACTGATGACCGTGAATCTAATTTCAATCAATTATCTAGCAAAACAAAATGAATAGCACACATTCTATAAAAGTCTCCCTTGTGTTTCTTACATCATTCGTTCCAAAATTGAGCTTGTTCCCTTCATAGGAAGATAAACCTGACAGCTTGCATTGCAAAAGTGCAAGTTCAAAAATAGTTCCTGATTCAAATACAATTATTATACTCATAATTATTCAACTTTTTTTAGATTTTTTATTTATTTTCCCTTAGAAACCATATAATATACAGCCAATTGATACACAGCAAAATAATTATTGATAAGAAATTCTAAGAATTCTTAAAAAATAAAATATCTAGAGCAGGAGTGCACAAAGCCCCCCGATTTTTCGTGGGGGGGGGGTGCGTAGCAGCTACAGAGGCCCCGCGCTCTTCCCGCGGCATTTAAATTAAGTGCGTGGGGATCGTGTGAGGCCTCTCCAGTGTCTCAGACCTGGTCTTCGGCGACTCGTCCCCATGGCAACACGCATCAAATTACGACCTCGCACTTCATATGACGCTGGATTTTAGGTAGGGGGAGGGCACGAGCATAGGGGCAGGTAGGGGGGCGCAGCGCTCAAAGTTTGCGCACCCCTGATCCAGAGCACTGTATCATAAAAAAGAAGGGATGACCAAATACAGCTTTGAAAGGCAACATACAAATGTTTACAAAAATATAACGCATTACAGATAGTATATATTTTTATTACGCATTGAGTGCTTAGATTGGGAACTCTTCAGGGCAGAGGCTTCTTGTCTCATTCAATATGCGGTGAAGCCTGTTCTCCAATGGAGAAGATTTAAGTGCAATTAACCCTGTTTGGGCTGAACTCTTATCCAGTATTGGGAACACAACAATGCACCATATTGAATATGGGTCTCTTTCTTTTCCTGTTTGTTGCACTCACTTTTATTGACCTTGTGTTCTCATGTTTGTTCGGTTAATGCCAAGGTCAACTTGTACAGCACAGAGTATACATTCAGCGCTATTTAATGATAGGGAGACAAGTCTACGCCCACTATTACCCTTGTAATGTGCAATAAATGTTAAATGCTAATCAAGTCTTGGATGCAACATGCATTGTAGAAATGTATAATTTGGGCAGAGCTTTGAAATGTAACTATACAATGGTTTTTTTATTGACCACTAGACAATGTCAACACTTCCACTCTCTTCAGTGGCCTAAGTCCCTGGAATGACAGCATGTGGTAGTCATTCATTAGTATAATGTTGCATGCCTTTCCGAATTGGCATTAGTTTGCCTGCTATAACAGAATGCAGTGTTGTGTAATAATGATACTTCGGGGAGTTCTCCTAAGTGCCAGAATCTCTCTTCCCGTATTGTACCCATCTTCCTATAAACTACTACTGCATCCTACTAAAAGTAGTATTATCAATCATAAAGGGGAGTATGCATCAATGTGAAAATGACCCTGCACACTTTCAAATAATTGTATTTTAATTGTAATTATTTGCTGTGTGTTTGCCTAGACAGTAATGTAACTGTAAATATATAAAACACAAAAGAATCCTGCACAGAGATTTGTAATTGCATATTGGTGCCTCCCATTCTAAAACAGCTTGCGCACAAAGTGCCACCAAGACTAGGAGCCTAAAGTAGAATATAGGAGCACAAAATAGAAATAATTACAATGTAATTTATTATTATTATAACTATGTTGGTTCCAGGGGGGACAGGAGAGCATTGATCCCAAATGCTTTGAAGGCCCCTCTGGCAGCAGTAAAATATATTTTCAAATTTAGGCCAGACAGCTTAACATGGCTAGGAATATAAAATACATATTGCTTTGTTATGGGTAATTAGTCTCTCACTCAAGTGCATGAAGGATACAGCAATAAATTCCTAATCTGCAATGCCCAAGGTCAAAAAAATATTATTTTTACATAAATATTTATCTTGGAAAACAATAGGTGATTTCCCAACCAAGTTTGTGATCTGGAGAAAAAAAAAAAGAAAAGAAAAAAAACAGAATCATGAAGATATAAAACAATTATATTCAAGGATTTAGCAAATGTGACTATATCTTTAAATCAAAATACTTTGGCAGTGCGTCTCACGTTCATGTTTTAAATAAAGGTAGTCACTTAGGTATTTCTCAATGCACCGTTGCCTTTTCTACGTCTGAGTGAGGGATTGATGATGCATTCCAGGTGAAAGATATAAATGGAATGCATGCAATAGATGTAAAGATAAAATGTTATTGTGGGATATTAACTTAAAGTCTGGGGAAAATGTGCTATTATTTCTATCACTCACTTTGTTTTTTATACTTAACCTTTACAGTGCCAGGGGTCCAGTGACACCAGAGTGACACCAAACCTCGGGTACTTCCGCATCACGAGATTACGTCTGTTGCCCAGATGCTGGAAACAGACGTGGAGCCTGAGAAAACGAGCCATGCCATAACTAGTTGGACATAACAAGGCTCTCTATAGTTAACCATGCTATTGATTGACATTTAACCTTTAGTTGGAACAAATGTAAATACTCTATGCGCATTATGATATATCACCAGTATTTCCTCACTAGATCTAGAGGGAACACATTCATGGATGTCCATATTAGTGGTTGAAGGGTGCTGCAGTGATTTAGAACATCGCAAATAAAGCTCTTTAAAACATCCCAAGATCCTTCATTTACATTGAAACTATTACTGTGGCTTATATAAAATTAGTAAGGGTGGGCATGTTCACTCGTGCTTTATCCTAAAATACAAAACAAAACAAAAATAATCTATGCTTTGCTTTTACGTAGTCTTGGTTCTAAAAATATTATGTGTTTTGCAAAAACGCTGTTCTGTTTTTAATTTTTACCAAAAATGCTACAATAGTATAATAAAGTACGAAGATACTTAGAATAAGTATAAAATCATAAAAACAAGTAGGGCTCTAAAATACTATAACTGAAAAACGTATAATAGTGTATAAATATATAGTGAAAGACAACTAGAGATGGGCACTTGACCTGCTGGTCCCAATTATGTTTGTAAATATTTTGGGGTTTTCTTTGGCGCTAAAAATCTTAAGGGCTTGGGTTTTGTATTTGGAAGGTAAGGTTGCAGTAGGTTCTGATATCATCACCCAGCTTTGCCCATCTCTAATAATAGGTAAGTTATTCATCCCTACTACCTTATGAAGTTAATGCATGGGGAAAGATAGCTATTGTATTGTATTGTATGTCTTTATTTATATAGCGCCATTAATGTACATAGCGCTTCACAGTAGTAATACATGTGGTAATCGAATAAATAACAGATAATATAAATAACAGATCATGGGAATAAGTGCTTTAGACATAAACATAACATTAAGGAAGAGGAGTCCCTGCCCCGAGGAGCTTACAATCTAATTGGTAGGTAGGGAGAACGTACAGAGACAGTAGGAGGGAGTTCTGGTAAGTGCGTCTGCAGGGGGCCAAGCTTTATGTATCATGTGTTCAGAATGTTCACAGTGCTATTCGTATGCTTCTTTAAGCAAGTGTGTCTTAAGGTGGGTCTTAAAGGTGGATAGAGGAGGTCAACAGTGTCCGGACAGAGGTGGACGTATCTCAGAAGGAGGTTCATACACTCCGCAGAGCATTGGATGCCTCACATCATGAGATCAACAGCTGCCGCACAGAATGGAACTTCACAGTCTCACTGAGGAGCTGGACATTTCAAAGAAAACTATCCTCCATCTTAACTTAGATCTCAAAGTCTCTCAGAAGCAGCTTCACAACCTAAACCTGGAGATGGAAGTCTCACGCCAGGAGACAGCCCGCCTCCAAGCAGATGTGCAAAAATGGAAGGTGGACTGCAAGGAGGCCCTGAATAGTACAGAGACTGAAAAAGGAGAAAATTTAAGATTAAAAAAAGAAAATTCGGAGTTGACAAACCACGTCAATGGAAAGAATGAAAAGCTGCACGAGCTTGAAAAAATAAAAAAACGGTTGGAAGATGAAAAATTTGAAGCAGAGCAAACGACTGCAGAACCAACTGCAAGGTCTGCGTACACACCTCCAGAATGTCGAGGAGAAGCAGCGAACTCTGCAGGAAGAAAATCTGCAGGCTGCTAAGGAAATACAAGTGCTGCAGGAACGTCTGATTACCCAGTGCGTCCTCGCAAAGCAGCAGGATAAACTGAAGGCTACCCTGACCATCACCAAAGCATCGCTAGAGGCTAAGCTTAGAGGCCAGCAAAAAGGTCCAGAAACTGAGACGAGTATCTGCGGCCCAAGCGAAGAAGTTCACAGTGCTCCACAAAATAATGAATGATAGGTGGAAGCAAGCTCAGAGAAAGAACAGGGATGAAATAAAGACCCCGAAAGGAGAATGGCAGGAAACACTCAAGAAACAGAGTGAGACTCTGCAGCCCAGTAACTTACAGATGCCTCCAATACGTGAAAAGGTACTGGCTCTGTCCAAGCATCGGTATCTCACAGTAACTAAGGCCCGTGAGGACAAGGGTACAGGGAGAGCTGAGGACATTACTCACCTTCAAAACAAGATTACAAAGTTTGAGCCACCTAAGAAAGCACTAGCCAAACCTGCAACCGCCCAACAGGCAACAAACAGAGGTAGGAGTGCAGAATCAAAGCCAGAAGAATCCTCAGCTGAGGAAGCTGAAAAGATAGGACATTCTCTGGAAATGGAGCTGGAATCGCAACTCAATCCCAAAGAAGCTGAACTGGCGACTACATTGAATGGGAAAAGTGCAGGAAGACAGCTTCAAGAACTGAGGGCTCAAGTGGCTGTTCTTGGGTGCTCTTGTGACACCAGGAAATGGACATTGGTGCTAAACTGGAGCACATGGGAAGGATGGCGAGAGAGGGCGATTTGCATAGGCGCTCTGCGACTGTCGCCATACAGTCTGCCTACAAAAAGAGGAGTGCCCGACACAGGGGTAAGCTCAGGACCACGTGGTCAGTAGAAAGACTGTACTTGGGAAAAGTTCTCCTTGAGGACTGAGGACTGCTCAAGCACCTTCTGGAGGAGACACTACTAAACTGGAGGAAGGGCTCCAATCCCAGCAGGACTGAGGGTTCTCCTCCATCCACTCTCATTCAAGTCACAGAGATATCTCGAATGAGAGTAGAAGGATGGGCTTTGGCCGTGGCAAGCCCGAGCTTTCCACAAACAGGGGAGGTATGTAACGGGACTTACCCTGTTCAGAAAACTTGCCTCTAATCCAGCAGTGTGCTGGTTAACTGACCAGCACCTGGCTGATTAGAGGTGTTAGAAAAAGCCTGCCTCTGAGACAGGAAGTGAGACTCCTTAGCCGACCCACTACAGCGAGACCCGGTCCAGATTGCAGAGTCGGGATCGTGTAGCCTGGTCAGGTGGGAGAGTGTGGGTAGGTCGAAGAACTTGCCATAGTCAGGGGTTGGAGAGAGAAAAGTGGTTGAGATCCGTAGCCGTGGTCGAGGAGAGAGAGGGAGCCCAGTAGCGAGCTGAGGTCCAGGGGTACGAGAAGAGAGAGGTCCGAGCCCGAGCTGTGGTCACAACGAAGAGAGTAAGACTGGCAACGGCACAGCAAAGCAATGAGCAGCTTGTAGCAAGCATGGTACATAAACAGTAGTTTATGCTCAGCTATGTAGCAGAAGGCTAACTGGGTATTTAAAGGACAGGCAGCCAATGGGAGGAAGGCACACAGCTGCAGAGTAAGGCTGAGTCCATGGTCAGCGCTTAGGCGCTGACCCGCGCTGACCCGTGCTGACGCTTGTCAGTGAGCCCCTGCAGCCGCAATGAGAGCGGCTTTAGCAGGGGCTCGCGCACGCTTCCACCGGCGTGCGGAGGCGTAGCACTTAAATTTTTTTTAGTTTTGGCTTTCACGGGAGCGGAGGGCGGTCACGTGAGCGGTTCGCTCAATGAGGGCGAACCAGCTCCGTAATGTCACTGGCCCGCCCCCCGACACGCCCCCGGATGACGCGCGAACTAAGGCCAGGGAAAGCACCCGCTTTCCCTCAGCCTCAGTGCGCCTCCGCACGGCTGGAGTCACCATGGACTCAGCCTAAGGAATGTGGAGCAGCCCACAGCTGCAAGGTAAAGAGCTCTCAGACATAGACTGTCCACTGATAGGCAGAAGCGGGGTGCACAGCAGGTGAGGAATAATTAAGAGAATTAACCCTTATTTGCTTGTCTGCACGGCGTCTGCGCGTAGCCAGCATGCGCTGTAGGTTTCCCGTGTCATCACGTGGGCGGAGCCTGGGGACAGTTCCTGCTGTGTTTACATTCCTGGCAGCGCGGCGCCTGCACGCGGCGACCATGTCACCCGCATTGCTGTCCCCCGTGGTTGCGTCACGGGAGCGAGGACCCGAAATCTCTCTATGAGTGATCCGCTTGTTAGTAGCGCAGCATGTGCATGCAGACGGAGGTCCGCGCGCCTCTATCATGGCGGCGCATGACGCGTCCAGGGGGCAGAGCCTAGCCCCGATCCTGACCTTAGGAGAGAGGGGGGGAAGGAGAGAGAGGGGGGGGAAGGAGAGAGAGGGGGGGGGGGGA
>WSYH01005148.1:16384-46853 GCA_036426205.1 Ascaphus truei | reverse complement strand
TGAACACACCGGTTCTCGTCGCTTGCCATTGCTTGTAGTTTGGACACAGGTAGCCACCGTATTGACGACAAGGATCCCCGGTACCGGTCCCGCAATAGGACGCACCCGCGGGGGTCAACCGGGAAGTGGAGGACCTGTCTGAACGATCCGGAGCTGTCTTGTGCTTTTATTAGTGTGTGTCTACTTTTATTATCCAATAAACAATGTTTTATGTTAAGTTCGGCTCTGCCCATTCTCTTCATCTGGGACTGTGGGACATGTGCCACTCGTCCACTACATCTACATCTGGCCCTTTGGAGGAACCAGCTGAGAGGAGGGCCTACACGCAAGACCCTCAAGACTTCTCTGAATGAAGGGGCTCACACATGGCCGTGTGAGTAGTAATTCTATTTTCTTATAGTGTCCCCCCACTGTTATATACACATTTATTACGGTTTTTGGAGTTTCCACTGATATCACCTCTATTATCTATGTGCATTGCATTGTTTCTTGTACTTTTGCATTTGGGAGATTGTGACAGAGTGAAGTCAACTCCTATCAGTTACGCCTGGGAGACATATGTCTGAGTGCTTCATCCAGCACTCATAAGGGTTAACTCAGGTGGACGTTAGGAAATCAGAACTCTTTAGCTGACACCTGAGAGCCAGCAAGGTAGATAAAGGATCATGTGACTGGCAGTAGCTGCCAGAGAGAGAGAGAGAGAAGCACACTGCTGCGTGAGCCCTTAGCCAGCGGGATTTCACCAAAGACTACTTCAACTAAAGTAAGGATTATTCATTTGTTTACTGACTGCTTAAAGTACCCTTATGGTTTGGTTCTGGTTTGGTTCTGGTTTAGCCAGCCAGCCTGCTAGATAGGTCTGCTGTGTTATTAGTCAGTTTTTCTCCCAAAGTGGAGCAGGATTTATTTTGTTAAAGGGACAGTGTACCCGCATGTTATGTTACTGTGGAGAAATAAAGCCACTGAACGTTTTTATTTATCCTGAAACTATGTGTGGACTGTTCCCTGACCTCGGCTACAGGCCGTCCTGCCACAGGTGGTGTCAGAAGTGGGATGTCAAATGGGCCCTGTATCTGAAGGGCCACACAAAAAAAAATGGAGAAATTTTTTTCTCAGTTCCTTGAGCAACAGCTCCAGCTAGCAGAGAAGCAAGCAGAGCGACAAGCCCAGCAAGATGAGCGACAAGCCCAGCAAGCTGAGTGGCAAGCCCAGCAAGATGAGCAACAGGCCCGGCGAGAGGAAAAGCTACTCCAACTGCTGGTCGAAGGCCCAACCCCAGGCAGACCAGGGATTCCAAATAATTCACCGGTGATGCTGCCTAAAATGAAGCCAAACGAAGACCCAGAGGCATTTCTCCTCACTTTTGAAAGGGTAGCCACGGCTGGACAGTTGATCGCTGGGTAACGACTCTGGCTCCACTCCTCATAGGGGAAGCTCAGGCAGCCTACCAGGCTCTTCCAGCGGACGAGGCCATGGACTATCAGAAACTAAAGGCTGCTATTCTGGATCGCCTAGGCCTCACGCCAGAGACCTACCAACAGCGGTTCCGGACAGTCAAATATATAAACCGAGACAGACCCCGGGTCGTAGCCCACCGCTTAGTAGACATATGTGCCAGGTGGATACAACCGGAAAAACATGACAAGGCAGAGATCCTTGAACAGTTTGTGCTCGAGCAGTTCATACAGATACTGCCCCCCTCCTTCTGCTCCTGGGTAAAAAGACACGCTGCATTTTCCCTGGATTCAGCGGTCCGCTTGGTGGAAAACTTCCTGGGCGACGACACCCAACAGGATAGCTGGGAACGGCCGGTGCAAACACCAGTTGCTTCCGGTGATACTAGAGGCAGGAGAGCAGACAATCGAGGGGTCTACAACCCGCCAGCTCGGGAGATCCAGTCAACCCGATCGGAAGACCCTTTTCCATCTTGGAGGGTTCCTGGTACAAACTCCCGCAGAGACGCCCATCCTGGGTCCGAGGCCACTGGATCACTCAAGGGAGGCCGCCACCCACAGTATTCCCCGAGAACCTGGACTCCTGTCACCCACCCGGTGGAGAGGATAACCCCACCAACCAGAAGGGAGGACCCCATCCAACAGCGGAGAGGTCCAAACACCGAGCCCCGTCGAGAGCTTCCGCGGACGACCGAGTTTGCGGACTCAGGAGATGAGGAAATGGACTGTTCATATGGCAGAACCACTGCCACAGCTTGTCTCCGAGGGGACCACAATCCGTGGTTAGTCCCAGCATCTCTGGAGGGGACAAAAGTAAACGCCATGCTGGACTCGAGCTCTGGAAAAACCCTGATCCTAGAGGGCCTAATTCCAAGCAATAGACTATCTTATGACTCTCCTTGGAATATCGAGTGTATCCATGGGGATACAAAGAGATACCCGACGGCGAACGTTACACTGCGTATCCAGGATCAAGAGGCTAGCCTACTAGTGGGAGTTGCTCCCTGGCTACCTGCTCCTGTTCTACTTGGCCGAGACTGGCCCTACCTCGAAACATTGTTGGCCCCTACTCCTACGGAGCCTACTTCTCTGGTACCGGAGAAGCCCGGAGACTTGTTCCATTTTTCCCCAGAGATTTTCCCCCGTAGACACCATGTCCCAAAGACACGTAAACAGAGACATGCGGAAAAAGAGGACTGGTTAAGAAAGGCTGGGACTCTTGGTAACATTAGTCAGCCCAAAGGACTGCAGGTCATGGCCGGGGATGACCAGGGTGGGGAACCGATAGATACGGGAATTTTGCCAGACCTGGATCTTCCTGACTTCCATCAGAGGCAGAGGGAGGACCCAGCTCTGGCTAGACAATATGAGAAGGTGGTACAGGTCAACAACAAGATAATAGATGAACAAGGTGTAAAAGTGTTTCCACATTTTGAACTGTTGAATGACATACTATATCGTGTGAATAAGGTTACACAAACAGGGGAGGTCATTCGACAGATGCTAGTCCCTAAAGGGTTGATTAAAACAGTGTTTACCCTAGCCCATACTCTCCCATGGGGTGGTCATTTGGGCAGAGATAAGACCACGGACCGCATCTCGTCCCAGTTTTACTGGCCAGGCATACATGGTGACATCATGAAACTATGTGAGACATGTCCTGAATGCCAGTTAACTAGCCAAAAAGGACAGAAGCCGGCTCCTTTGGTTCCTCTGCCCTTGGTAGCCGTCCCATTCGAGAGAATTGGGGTAGATCTGGTCGGACCTTTAGAACCCTCTGCGAAGGGACATAAATTTATACTCGTTGTTGTTGATTATGCCACCAGGTATCCTGAGGCCTTCCCTCTGAGATCAGCCACTGCTAAACAGGTTGCTCACAGGCTGTTAGAACTGTTTTCTAGGGTAGGACTTCCCCAAGTAATGTTAACTGACCAGGGAACAAATTTCATGGCAAAGTTAATGCAGGATGTCCTGATGTTA
The DNA here is from genome assembly GCA_036426205.1 of Ascaphus truei. Classification (NCBI taxonomy): domain Eukaryota; kingdom Metazoa; phylum Chordata; class Amphibia; order Anura; family Ascaphidae; genus Ascaphus; species Ascaphus truei. Next base: position 43,419 of record WSYH01005148.1, on the reverse strand, counting down.
TTGGAGGTAACATCCATCCGGACCTCGGTCTACCATCCTCAGACTGATGGATTGGTAGAGAGGTTTAACCGTACTTTAAAAACTATGCTTAGGAAGTTTGTGGACACTGAAAAGCGAGCTTGGGATGAACTTCTCCCTTTCCTGTTGTTTGTGGTACGAGAAGTTCCCCAATCATCCACAGGCTTCTCCCCGTTTGAGCTCCTATATGGACGCCAACCTCGGGGTATTCTCGATCTACTGAAGGAATCCTGGGAGGAGGAGCCCTCCCCCTCCAAGAATACCCTTCAGTATGCCATAGACCTTAGAAACCGCCTAGACATGATAGGTCGGTTTGCGAAGGAAAACCTCAAATCTGGTCAAGAACGTCAAGAGAGGCAGTACAACCAAAATGCTCGCTTGAGGGTCTTCCAACCTGGGGACCAAGTGATGCTACTACTACCGACATCAGAGAGTAAACTCTTTGCAAAGTGGCAGGGTCCTTTCCAAGTTCTCCGCCGCACCGGGGAGGTGAACTATGAGATCTCTCAACCAGGGTCCAGGAAGGGTAAACAAATCTACCACGTGAACCTCCTGAAACCCTGGAAAACGATGAGATCGCTGTTCATTCACCCTCGGGAAGGAGAGACGGATTTGGGTCCAAAGCGTCCAAAGGGTAGTACGTACACTGACCATCAGGTTCCCATGGGAGAGCAGTTAACAACGGAACAAAGGTCAGACCTACTTGATGTATGTGACCAGTTCCCAGATGTTTTTTCTGAGCTGCCAGGGCAGACTGATTTAGTGTCCCATAGGATTGAGACAGAACCTGGCGTAAAAGTATGGTCCCGTCCCTATAGATTGCCAGAGGGCCGAAAAGACCTGGTAGAGAGGGAGATAATAGACATGTTGGAATTGGGCGTGATCGAGGAGTCCCACAGCAAATGGTGTAGCCCTATCGTGTTGGTCCCTAAACCAGATGGGAAGGTGAGGTTTTGCGTGGATCTGCGAAAGGTAAATGCTGTATCCAGATTTGATGCATATCCAATGCCTAGGGTGGATGAATTGCTTGATTCGCTTGGTAAAGCAGAGTATATCTCCACCCTAGATCTCACAAAAGGATATTGGCAGATACCTCTAGCGGAAGAATCCAAATGCAAAACTGCCTTCGCCACCCCTCTCTGTTTATACCAATTCGTCACTATGCCATTTGGGTTACATGGGGCTCCAGCCACGTTCCAAAGGTTAATGGACAAGGTACTACGACCCCATAGGGCATATGCCGCGGCCTACTTGGATGACATTGTCATCTATAGCAGACACTGGCAGTCTCATATAAAAAGGTTAAGGGCAGTCCTAACATCCTTAAGAGAAGCAGGGCTCACTGCAAATCCAAAAAAATGTGCCCTGGGTAAATCCACTACAAAGTACTTGGGCTATGCCGTTGGGGGAGGGATAGTAAGGCCACTAGCTAGCAAGGTGGCCGCCATAAAGGAAGTCCCCACCCCACAGACAAAGACACAGGTCCACTCCCTTTTGGGGTTAGCAGGGTATTACCGGCGGTTTATCCCCAATTGTTCAGAAATATCTGCACCCCTAACAGATCTGACAAAAAAAGAGTGCCCCGACCCAAGTTAAATGGTCTTGGGAGTGCCAAGACGCCTTTGACATGCTAAAAAAGTGCCTGTCAGAGGGCCCCGCTCTTCGGAGCCCAGATTTTAAAGAGCCCTTCATCATCCAGACGGATGCCTCAGAGGTAGGACTGGGAGCAGTGCTGTCTAAGCAATTTGATGGTGTTGAACACCCCATACTGTTCATCAGCCGAAAGCTGTTCCCAAGGAAAGTGAGGTATTCCGTTATTGAGAAGGAGTGCCTCGCTGTAAAATGGGCAATTGAGGCCTTGAGACATTATGTCGCCGGAGTACACTTCACCCTGGTCACTGACCATGCGCCCTTGAAGTGGTTAAACACCATGAAGGACACAAATCCAAGGTTTACCAGGTGGTATATTGCCCTCCAACCCTTCTCTTTTGATATTCAGCATAGACCTGGAAAGGACCATGGAAATGCTGATTTTTTGTCAAGGGAAGGAGTGGAGGGTCGGGCTTCAGCCGTGTGGGACACTAGCCACACACAAACAGGGGAGGTATGTGACAGAGTGAAGTCAACTCCTATCAGTTACGCCTGGGAGACATAGAGACCTATGTCTGAGTGCTTCATCCAGCACTCATAAGGGTTAACTCAGGTGGAAGTTAGGAAATCAGAACTCTTTAGCTGACACTGAGAGCCAGCAAGGTAGTAAAGGATCATTGTGACTGGCAGTAGCTGCCAGAGAGAGAGAAGAGAGAAGCACATTGCTGCGTGAGCCCTTAGCCAGAGGGATTTCACCAAAGACTAATTCAACTAAAGTAAGGATTATTCATTTGTTTATGACTGCTTTAAGTACCCTTATGGTTTGGTTCTGGTTTAGCCAGCCAGCCTGCTAGATAGGTCTGCGTGTTATTAGTCAGTTTTTTCCCAAGTGGAGCAGGATTTATTTGTTAAAGGCAGTGTCACCGCATGTTATGTTACTGTGAGAAATAAAGCCACTGAACGTTTTGTTTATTATCCTGAAACTATACGTGTGGACTGTTCCTGACCTCGGCTACAGGCCGTCTGCCACAGAGATCTACAATTGTACTCCCAAAGAGGGATAAGAGTGCCTTACCCGGGGTTTACAAGAATACAAGAGGCTTTTTCGATAAGTACGATCCGAAGCTCTCCCCTCATCGCCCTTTCGACTGCCTGCCTATTGATCTCTTGCCTGGTTCTGTCTTGCCCAGAGGTAAACTTATCCCCTGTTCGCTCCTGAAACTAAAGCCCATGTCGGAATATAATCCAAGAAAATTTAAAGAAAGCTTGATACGGAATTCCTCGTCCCCAGCCGGGGCCGGGTTCTTTTTCATTAAGCAAAAAAGACAGTTTTCTTCGCCCTACATTAGTACAGAGGGCTAATAAATCACCCTAAAGAACTGCTATCCGCTACCTCTTATCTCCGAGCTTTTTGATAGTGGCTCCTTTGGGGACAACTTTTTAAATTAGATCTGCGTTGCTTATAATCTAGTACGGATGAGGCAGGGCGCGAGTGGAAGACGGCTTCAATACCGAGACGGTCCATTACGAATATTTAGTCATGCTCCTTTGGTCTGTGTATATGCCCTGGCGTTTTCCCAATAATTTATGATAGAGATATTCCGAGATCTCCTTAATCTTTTTGTCACGACTACCCTTGACGACATTCTAATCTTCTTAAATTTCTTTTCTCCAGAACACATCAATCAACAAAACTGGTCTTATCTCTGTTCATAAAAATCAATCTATGCCAAATTAGAGAAATGCCAGTTCCAGCAGACTACCACGACATTCCTAGGATACATTATCTCTGACTCTGGTTTTGCTATGGATCTGCCAAGTTTAAAGCAGTTCTGGACGGTCACAGCCACTCTCTTAAAGCAATCCACCGTTTTAGTATTCGCGAAACTACTACGTAGATTCATTCGAGAATTTTCTACCACGGTAGCCCCGATCTAAGCCTTAACCATGAAAGGGGTAGATGCAGCTTCCTGGCCACCCGAGTGGTCCAGGCTTTCGACCTTCTCAAAGAAACTTTCGTCTCCGCACTCATCTTAATCCATCAGACCCCAAACTACCCTTCACCTTGCAAGTAGATGCGTCCGATGTTGGGGCCGGTGGACATATCTCAGAGACAGCGCCCACACAAATCAAGCTACTGTACACACGAGACCACGAGGTATTCTAAAGCTTGCCTTAAACTAGCCCGATAACATTCTGGGTATGTGCTGGTGTACCTGGCTAGTGTAAGGCAAAGTTTAAGACATTTCTGCATGACTAATGACCCATAGGATTAACACCAGCAGGGGTCCCTGACAGTCCCAATCAGTTTGAATGGGTCTGCAGGGACCCCCGCTGTTAATCTGATGGGCCATTAATCAATGCAGAATGCTGGGTCTAGTTTAAGCAAGTTTAAGGCATATATCCAGCGGTGTACCTGGGTGTACCTGGATCTTTTTGGCGTGATTGTGCAACTGGTTTGTGTTTAGAATAACCGTGGGAGGCACTACAGTACAGCATGGCCTTTTTTTCAAAGAAATTTTCGTCAGCGGAACAGACCTATGAGTCGGTAACGGGAGCAATTAAACTTGCTTACAGGAATGGAGTCACCTCCTGGAAGGCATGGAACACCCATCACCATTGTCACAGACCATAAGAAATGGCTGTATATAGAGAGGGCCATCATCTTGAAGGACGCCAGCCACTGGTCACTTTTTCCCCCACGATTTAATTATATAATTCTTCATTCTGGGGTCAAAAAATGTAAAAGCGGACACCTATCTCGCCAAATCATAGCAGAGGACAAATCAGAGTGACAATCAGAAACCATCCCTCTGTCTAAATACATACTGTCGCCAACTCTTTCGTCCTGGATGACATTTTGGCGAACCAATCCTATTCGGAAGGTCTGAGGTTCCAGACAGTTGTTGTATGCGGCACCATGTTTGTGCAGGAACATTTTGGAATGGAGCAAATCATCCAAATCTGCCGGGCATCCTGGTACCTGAAGAACATACCAAACCTCATTAACGAACATTTTGGTGGCCCACTAAGCAAAAAAGACACAGAAAAATATGTCATCTTGTTTCACATGCGTCCGCAACAAAATGTCTCGCAACAAACCACTAGACTCTACAGCCCTGCCCACTACCGGACGCCCTTGGAGTCACTTGTCCATGGCTTTAATGTCGAATTATCTCCGTCCAAGGGAATTAACACTATCCTGTCGTAGTCGACCGTTTTTTCAAAACAATCTAATTTACACATTTAAAAGGCCTGCCAGCTCCGGCCACGATTACCAGATGTTTCACTAAAGAATCTTTCGCATCCATGGGTTAAGAAGAAGGTATAGATGTGTTCAGCACTGCCGCACATTCCAGTCTCCACGTGAAACCGGAAACAATGATGAGGTAAGCTTTCAATTGAACAACACCAGGTTCAGGTTTTTATTGCAGGGTGGTGCAGCAAGGGGACAACGGACAACACACTAACGCACCTACGCGTTTCGTGCACTGAGCACTTTATTCAAGGTGGACAAAACATATTACATACTGCATAATTTATACTCACGTGGACTGTGGCCTCGCGATACCGGGTGTGACGTCATGTCCGCGTCGCAACGGGTCGCGGTGACGCTGCGTGCACAGCCATTGGCTCGGCCAGTCAGGTGGTATACTTGATTTTTTTCTGACTGTCTTTTTTTTCTCTTTTTTTCTAAAAACAAACTTTATTAGTATATACATGAACAACACTTAATATAAATAACAAATTAAAATCACATACGAAATATATATTAGCAGTGGATCAACACAAGTATAACCAGTCGGCTTGAAAACATAAAGGGGCACATATGAATAGTATAATTTATAGAGGAATACTCAGAAAAGCCCCATATAGATAGCTGTTTTGGTATATACTGAGTGAGTGATGCTTGATAGTTCGTGAGGTGAATATGATCAGAAGTCGTCTGTGCAGTGGATACAGTAGATGGGAACAAATATCAAATAGAAGTGTACCACTAGAGATATAATCATAGAACCACAATGATAAGAATAATATCTCTCCTGACAGATGACTATTGTGAAATAGAACCTGACTCTTGTGTGGATAAATCAATACCATTCATATACTTGATCATATACCATATATGAATAACATATATCAATAACTATAACATGAGATATAATAAATTGATTGCATTATAATTACAAAGGCATGAACATGGATTGGGAGAGATGCAGTATAATTAAATTAATTAAACGAATAGTACTAATTAATAATAAAAAATGTATGAAAAAATTTACAAGCTCTATTTGTCCACATAGGAGGGTGTAATTTACATATTAATAGTTGTAAATATAGAAAAATGACAATAATAATGTTTAATAATATTATACAATTCAACGTAGAAAAGTAGGGCCAATGTGTTAAATTATAAAAAAGACTTATATCCCAATCAATGTTCATGCCAAGAGGTTCCCTGGTTCTTAGAGTGAAAATCCAAAAGGATTCGCGTTTGTCTAACACTCTAACCCTATCTCTCCTCTTCTAGGGGAAGCAGGAATATGTTCAATACCTGAACCGTGCATATATTGCATTACCTAGGACAATTGGAGAAATGTTTTGGTACAGGGTGATTATATCTTTGTGTCCTAATTAGTCGAGATGTTCTAGGACTCTGGTCTTTAGTTTCTTCGTGGTCCTCCGACGTATTGAAGTCCACAGCCACATTTCAGTAAATATACTATGGTGTGGAATTACAAATTGATGACACCACTGGGACATTATATGTCATCTCGTAACTGTAGATGTAAATGTTTTACTCTGACACATGAAACATGCTTTTCATTTAGTACATGAAACATTCCTTTAGGTAAACAGAGGATTTATTCTCGTCTGCTGTGGTGAATAGGCTGGGTGATATTAGTGTGGCTATTGTGTTTTGCCTTTTGAAAATGATGTTTGGGCCTAGCGACACGTATGGTTTCAGCACAGGATCAAGCGACAGTACGCCTTCCAATGTTTTTAAAAATAGCTTTAATAGATTGAGCTTGTTGATGAATGGTGTATGAAAGATGGACTGAGATCAATTCTAGATCTTTTCACTGTTGATGATTCTAAAGTAAAACTATTCTGTCCATTCTCATACCCCATCGAGCAGTCTGTCTAAGTCTGTTTTTGTTAATCCTGCTCTGTAGAAAACGAAATATAATTCGTGGTGTCACTTTAAACTCTCATCATTTGAACATTGCGGCGGTTTCAAGTGAATTGACTTTTTGGTATCCCATGAACGTGGCTTGAGGGTGACACATACTTGGTCTTAAGAATGTGTTCCGTGAATTTGGCTTACGGTTATAATGTAGTTTGAATAGACAGTGCTGTGTCAAACATATAAACATAAATCTAAATAATAAATGTGATGATGGTGATAGAAAAAGTGAAAGAGAGATTAAACTCATTATCATTAAGTGCAGAAATGAACTCCCGGAGTGTGTTGATGTCTCTCTTCCCAAATGAACAGGAGATCATCTATGTAACGTCTAAAAAATACAATGTGGTGTCCCTAAATTTGTCTTATCTCCAAAGACGTGGAACGACTCACCACACCCATAAAGAGGTTGGCGTATGAGGGGCAAACTCGTGCCCATAGCCGTTCCGTCCTGGAGATAAGGAACCCCATCAAAAAGAAAAATTGTGAGTGAGCAAAAAGTGAATGGCAATCTAACAAGAAAGTGACTGTGCTGGTGCTAGATCAGAGAGTTAAGACAAGTGACGTGATTGCTGTCAAGCCATGTTATGATGAAATGTGGTATATACAATGAGTTTACGTTAGCGTTACCACACCATATTATGGTTCCATACAATTTGGCTCTAGAGTGGTTAATAAATACTGCTGTCACGAATGTATGAAGGCAATTGTTGAACAAGGGGCGTGGGAAATTAATCCAAGTACTCGGACGATACCATCTCCCAAAGAATCAATACTGGAGAACAATTGGTCTCACCAGGGGGACACCAATGTCTTATGAATTTCGGGAGATGGTGAAACCCGGGCGTGGTGGGCATGGGGTTAAACAGTGTAATCAATGTACTTGTATTTCAATACTTTTAGCATAGAGCCTATGTCTAGTAGATTTTGAGCATCACTTTGAAATTTAAGGGTGGGATCAGAGGGTTAGTGGCAGCTAGGAAGTCAGATCTCCAGTTGGCGCAAGCCTCCCTGAGATTCATCCCTATGCTGCACCACCACCGCCCTCCTTTGTCGGCTTTTTTACAAACCAACTGTTATTGGTCCTGTAAATCCTTTAATGCCTGTTCTTTCGTTTATTGATAAATTATCACCTGTTTGGCACTATGTTGGTAGTGAATGAGAAACCTTTGTGTAGAAGTCTTAGGTCTCTTTTCTACTAGGCACTCAAATGTGGATAAAAAATTTACCTTTAATAAATGCGGGAAAAAAATACTGAATTCTCCTCAAACCTGTTTTTGAATCCCCCTAGAAAATTCTTCGGGGTTAAAATTCGGGGTCTGAAATCCCTGAATCTCGTCCATGTCCTGACCAGACACTGTTCCCTGAAAGAATTGATGTTATATCATTACTTACAATGGGAGAAGAGAGACAATTAATTCTATATCAGATGTTCACTAATATTCTCATACCCTGATTATTTTTTACATGATAGAATTTTTTAAGGGTACATTTCCTAATAAATTATTTCAAATCTATTACCAGTGTGGAATAGGTTGAAATCAGTGTCCGGGACATATCCTAAGCCCTTGTTAAGTAGTGATAGTTCGCGTCTGAGAGGAACTACATGGTGAGATATTTATCACCACCCACGTCCTGATTTAAGAGTTTTTCTTTCTCTTCGCTGGAGAGCTCCTTTTAGATTTGTTGTTTTGTCCCCCCCTCGTCCTTTTGGGTTTTTTGACATCTCAGAAGGTCTTGAGTGACTCGAGGCATATCCTTGTTGGGGTCTTTGTTCTGGATCTCTTCTTATACTTCCTCTCCAGAAGGGGCGTGTGTTTTAGGGGCATCCACATCTGATTGGGAATGCTCTCCCATGTGTGGTGACAAAGGAAACTGTGTGTGCCATATTGTCAGTGTCCGCTGTGTCTGAGTCTCCACTTATGCAACTATTATGCAAAATATTCCAATATGTAATTACACCTACCTATGTGGAAAATAGAGCTTAGTAATATTTTCTTCATTTTTTATTTATTAATAGGACTATTCGTTTAATTAATTTAATATATACATGCTTCTCCCAATCCATGTCATGCCTTTGTAATTATTAATGCAAAGCATTTATTATATCTCATGTTATTTTATTGATATATGTTATTCAATATGGTATATGATCAAGTAATGAACTGGTATTGATTCTCACACAAAGAGATCAGGTTCTATTTCACCATAGTCATCTGTGCAGGAAATTTGTTTAATATATTATTAAATTATCTATTAGTGTTTATGGATTATATCTCTAGTGGTACACTTCGTATTTGATATTTGTTCCATCTACTGTATCCACTGCACAGGAATGACCTTCTGATCATATTCACTCACGAACTATCAAGCATCACTCACTCAAGTATATACAAAACATTGCATATCATTATGGGGCTTTTCTGAGTATTCCTCATAAATTGTATTAATTATTCATAGTGTGCCCCCTTTTATGTTTCAAGCCTACTGGTTATACTTGTGGTGATTCACTGCTTAATATATTATTTCGTATGGTGATTTTAATTGTGTTGTTATTAAGTGTGGTCATGTTATGTACACAATAACAGTTTGTTTTAGAAAAAAGAGGGAAAAAAAAGACAGTCAAGAACAAAATCAAGTATACCACATGACTGGCCGAGCAATGGCTGTGCACGCAGCGTAACGCGACCGTGCGACGGGGACGATGACGTCACACCGGTTAGCGCAGAGGCACAGTCCAGGTGCGTATTACAATATGCACGTATTGTGTGTTTGTCACCTTGTAAAGTGTCAGTGCACGAACGCGTAGGTGCGTTTTAGTGTTGTTCCGTTGGGTCCCCTTGCTGCACCACCCGCAATAAAACCTGACCGTTGTTCAATGAAGCTACCTCATCATTTTTACGGTTTCACTGGGAGCTGGAAATTGCGGCAGTGCTACACATCTATACTATTCTTCTTGCTTGCATACTTTACTGGTTATGAAACAAGCACGCCTCTGGTATCGAGGAGTCTTGCTAGCACCAAGGTTAAAGGCCATTTAGTGCCCCCACATATATGTATATGGTACCGGTTGTGCCTGTTATGACGTTCCTATTGGTTACTAGTGAGGGGCCGTATGGGGTTTCTTCTGTGAGGGTCAAGTGGACCTCACTTAGGACTCCTAGCCTTATCCATGACAAATTACCACATCATTCATTGGACTTTCTCAGTTATGCCAGTATTATTTATCTTACAATGCATGGAGGAATTTTGACCGATTTTGACGCATCACAAACACATTTTGGTTATACGCATCTTTACAGTGATTGCTCATTGGACGTTTATTCCATATATTGAGGTACTGCACCTCTGTATAGGCTCATTATATTATTGGTACTGCAATAGTGGTGGTGAAAAGCAATCTTCTTCCCCCATTCTATGTTCAATAGAAGGGGTTTACAACGAGCTTATAATTTTTTCAAAAATTGCTATTATGACTATTTACAAGATACATATCATCTCAGAAATATATATCATTTACTTAAAGTTTTCTTCTACATTTTTTTATTTTTTTCCATTTCTTTACGTAACTAGGGACATGGAAGACAGTGAACATGCTGATCCTGAAGAATCCCACCAAGTACATGTCTGGGTATTTTGAGAATAAACAAAGCTTAGAAAAAGCAAAAAGGTTTGAGAGCCAATTACAATATGGGATGTGAGGAAAAAGATCGGAAGATCCACTTCCAGAAACTCAGTAAAATTGATGACCAATGATACCAGAATCTGGTGGACCCTTGTAGTCATTGGAAAATTATTCTGCTTGTTAAGGACGATCCCCCAACTGAGGCTTAAAGAGTTCAACAATCCCCGACATTTGGGTTTAAGCCCACAATTGAAAACGATTGGAAAAAAGCATTTTAAAGATGCTCGTTCAAATTGATGGAATAATTGTGAAATTAAAAACTTAAATGAAAACTTGGTTCTTGAAAAAAGATAATTGAAGGACTTACAAAATTACCTGCCAAATTCTGTAGAATGTGGATGGCTTTAAAGAATTAGATATAATAATTTTGGAAACAAAGCATTAAGATCTAGAAAAACAATATATGGATTAAAAAACAACCAAATAGTTCAAAAGGGGACAAGTTAGATTACAGTTCGGCATCAAGTGTACTCATGGGGAAAGAACAAACACCTAACAAACGTTTTGTAAAGATGCAACGGCCTATCACTCAACACCCAGGACGGGAATCAACAGTCAAAAATCTATTCTTAAGTTTCAATGGGTGATTCTCAACACTGATTACAAGCATATAGTGGAGATCTCTAGACACAGCGGACACTGACCCAATATGCACAACAGTTTCCTTTGTCACCACCACATGAGGAAGATTCATTCCCAAGTCAGATGTGGATGCCACTGACTAAAGAACATCCGCCCCTTCTGGGAGAGGAAAGTATAAAAGAAAGAAAGAGACAAGAACCAAAAGACCCCACACAGGATTCTCTGAGTCCTCAAGACCTTTGAGATGTCAAAAACCCAAACTAGGACGAGGCGGGGGGACAAAACAACAAAATCTAACAGGAGCTCAGCGAGAAGATAAGAGAAAGAAAAACTCTTAAAATCAGGACTGTTGGTTGTGATACAAATCTCCAAGGGAGTTCTCTCAGACGACGAACTATCACTACTTAAATAGGGCTTAGGATATGTTCCGGATTTCACTGATTTCCACCTATCCCACTGTGAGAGATTTGAATAAATTGTTAGGAACTGTACCCTTAAAAAATTATCATGATATATAAATAATCAGGGTAATGAGTATATTAGTGTAACATCTGATTAATGTATTCTCCCACTGTAAGTCATGTTTATATTTACATCAATTCTTCATTGGGAAACAGGGCTGGTTTTCATGGACATGACGGGATTCAGGGATTTCAAGACCACGAATTTAACCCCGAGAAGAAATTTTCTAGGGAGTTACAAAACAGGTTTGAGGAAAAATCAGTATTTTTTTTCCCTGCTATTTATAAAGGCAAATTTTTATCCCATTTTTTGAGTGCTAGTAGAAAGAGAACCCTAAGACTTCTACACAATAGGTTTCTCATTCACTACCAAACTCGTGCAAACAAGCGTTGGTGATAAGGTATCAATATATAAGAGGATAGATCAGGCTTATTGATAGGATTTTTTTTTTTTAACAGACCAATATTGGTTCAGTTGGTTTATTAAAAAAGCCGTACAAAGGGAGGGGCGGTGGGTGGTTGCCGCATCCAGGGATGACTATCTCAGGAGGCATTTGACGCGGAACTTTGGTTGAGATCTGGCTTCCAGCTGCACTTACCTCTGATTCCCACCTTTAAAATTTCAAGGGATCTGCAAAAATCTACTAGACATGGCTCTTCTGCTAAAAGTATTAAATGAAATGACATTGATTACACTGTTTGCCTGTTTAACCCATGCCCACCTTCTTACGGCCAGTGTTTCACCATCTCCCGAACGATTCATAAGACATTGGTTTGTCCCCTCCTGTGGAGAACAATTGTCTCCAGTATGATCTTTGGGAGATGGTATCTCACGGTACGTGGATATTTCTACAGCCCTGTTCAACAACCCTGCCTTCATACATTCGTTGCCAGCAGTGATTTATATAACCACTCTAGACCAAATGTATGGATACCATTAATATGGTGTGTTGGTTCTGTGTGTTGGTAACGCTAGAAGTTAACGTTCATTGTGTCTTATACCATCACTTCACCATGAATTCAGGCTTGTTGACAGCCAGCACGTCTACTCCTTCTTAATCTCGTTGAATCTAGCACCTAGCACAAGGTAACTTTCTGGTTAGAGGGTCCGATTTTCACTTTTGGCTACACTCACAATTTTTTTTCTTTTTTGATGGGGTTTCATTATCTCAGAGACGGGACAACGGCTCATGGCACGAGTTTTGCTTTCCCCTTCATACGCCAACCTCTTTATGGGGGGGTGGGAGTCGTTCCACGTCTTGGATGATAAGAACAAATTTAGGGAACACATTGTATTTTTAGACGTTACCTAGATGATCTCCTGTTCATTTGGGAAGGAGGACAGCAACACGCTCCGGAGTTAATTTCTGCCCTTAATGATAAGAGTTTAATCTATCTTTCACTTTTTTATCACCATCATCACATTTATTATTTAGATTTATGTTTATATGTTGACACAGCACTGTTCCTATTCAACCTACATTATACCGTTAAGCTCAAATTCACGGAAACACATTCTTACGACCCCAGTAGTTGTCAACCTCAAGCCATACGCCTTCAGGGGTTTAATACCAAAAAAGTCATATTCATTTAGAACCCGCCGCATTGTCAATGATGAAGAGTTGAAAGTAAAGTTCAAAAGAATTATATGTTGTTTTCTACAGAGAGGATATAAACAAAAAGACTTAGACAGACGCTCATGGCGGTATGGAAGATGGACAGAAAATAGTTTACTTAGTCACAATCAACAGTGAAATGAAAAGATCTAGAATTGATTCTCACAGGTCCATCTTTCATTAACACCATTCAGCAAACAAGCTCAATCTATTAAAGCTATTTTTAAAAAAACATTGGAGCGTACTGTCGATATCCTGTGCTGAAAACCATACGTGCTCGCTTAGGCACAAACCTTCATTTTCAAAAGGGCAAATAAAAAAACAATAGCCAACACGATAATCACTTCCAGCCTCGATTCACCACAGCAGACGAGGAATAAATCCTCTTTACCTAAAGGATTTTATGTTTACATGTACTAATGTAAAGCAGTGTCCATTGTGCAGAGTAACACATTTACATCAGAGTTTTATCGAGATATGACATATAATGTCCCAGGTTTCATAAATTGTAATTCCAACCACATAGGAATTATGAACATGATGGCTGGTGGACGTCAATACGTCGGGTTTAGGGACCAAGAGAAAAACTAAAGACCAGAGTCCTAGAAATCTCCGACTAATTAGGAACAAAGATATGAATCACCCTGTACCAAACACATTTTTTCTTAATGGTCCTTTGGTATGCCAATTATATGCACGGTCAAGGTTATTGAACATATTCCTGCTTTCCCCTAGAGGAGGAGGGGGAGATAGGTTAAGAGGTTAGACAGACGCGAATTCCTTTTTGTTATTTTCACTCTTAAGAACCAGCGGAACCTCTTGGCATGAACATGATGGGGATATTAAGTCCATTTTTAGAATTTTGACAAATTGCCCTTACTTGGTATACGTTGAATTGTATAATAGTATTAAAAACATTATTTTGTCATTTTTCTATATTTACAACGATTAATATGTAATTACTTTATCACTACTATGTGGACACAAATAGTGCCCTTCAGTAATATTTTTCATCATTTTTTTATTCTTAATTAGTACGGATTAGTTTAATTACATTAATGATTACATGCCTTTCCCTAACCATGTCATGCCTTTTGTAATAGAATGCAAGCAATTTATTTTATTCATTGTTTATATCGTTATTGATATTAGTTATCATAATGGTATTTATGATCAAGTATATGAATGGTATTGTATATCTTTTCACACAAGCGACAGGTTTATATTTCACAATTAGTCATCTGTGCAGGGCAATATCTTATTAACATTCTATCATTTAGTGTTCTATGGATTATATCTCTATTGTGGTACATTCTATTGTGATATTGTTCCATCTACGGTATCCACTGCATCAGACTGACTTCTGATCATATTCACCTCACGAACTTCAAGCATCACCACTCAAGTATATACAATAAACATGACTATCTCTATGGGGCTTTTCTGAGATTCCTCTATAAATTTATACTATTCATATGTGCCCTTTATGTTTCAAGCCTTACTGGTATACTGTGTTGATCCACTGAGAATATTATTATTTTAGTATGTGATTTTATATTTGTTTTTATTTAAGTGTTGTTCATGTATACTATATGAAAGTGTGTTTTAGAAAAAAGAGGAAATAAAAGACAGTCAGAAAAAATCAAAAGTATACCACTGTTACTGCCGAGGCCAATGCTGTTCACGCTAGCGTCAACCCGCGACCGGTTGCGACGCGGGACGAGAGCGTTGCAACCAACATGGATAGGCGAGGCACAATGTCAAGGTGAGAATAAAAGAGCAGTATTGTGTATGTTTGTTCACCTTGAAAAGTGCTCCCGTGCACGAAAACGCGTAGGTGCGTTAGTGTGTTCCGTTGTCCCCATTTGCTGCACCACCTCAATAAAACCTGACAGGTTTGTTACAATTGATAAGCTACTCATCATGTTTCCGTTTCACTGGGAGCTGAAAATTGCGGGGCAGTGCTTACACTTATTATTACTCTTCTTCTTGCTGCATACCTTACCTGTGTTTATGAAACAGCACGCCCTGGCATATCGAGGAGTCCTTGCTAGCACCAATGGTAAAGGCGCCATTGAGTGCCCCACATATCATGTATATGTTACCCGGTGCCTGGTATTACGTCTATTGGTTACTAGTAGGGGCCGTATGGGGTTTCGTTCTGTGATTGGGTGTAAAGTGGACTCACTTTAGAATCATAGCCTGACCTGACAATTACACATCATTCAGGGAATTTCTCACATGTTATCCAGTTTATCTACATATGTCATGAGGAATTCTGACCGATTGAACGCATCACAAAACTCACATTTTGTCCCCTGTATACGCATCCATCCGGGTAACCCACTTAACCATGTTTCCGATCGAGGGTCCACAATTCGTTTCCAAAGTTTTGGCGGATTATTTTTATTCTACCAAAGGATGGGCATTTCCTTAACTGTTTCGTCCGGTTACACACTCAGACCAAACAGGCAGAATGAGAGGACAAATCAAACATGGAACAGTACTTATGGTGCTTCATCTCTGATGCCCAAGACGGGACGGGGTGGATCTTCTTCCTAGGCTGAAGTCGTCACAATCACTAAGGAACGAATCAACTGGGAATCCCCATTTTATTAATTACAGATTTCAAACTGCGGCTCCCCATAACTTCTTCTCAGGCGATCCCAGAACCGGCAGACAACAGAATCATTCTTGTACAAGAATATGGAGGAGGATTCAAAGGACATCGGGGAGGATGACTCAAAGCAAAGTCACGCAGACGTCACGTCCCCGCAAGGTACCCGAGTTCAAAATAGGATGACGAGATGTGGCTATCTTGAAAAAAAATCAGGCTCAAGAACTACACTCAAATTGCCCCAAGATTTTTGGGTCCTACTCCTATCCTGGAGAAAATCAACCGGGTTGCGTTACCGTCTCCAACTCCCCCCTCATTTTCAAATGAGGATACCATCGGTGTTCCAGGTATCATCTCTTGAAGTCTTTCAAAGTTCTCATGTTCCAGCTCCTCATCGCTATACCAGCTCCAGTGATCGTACAGGACAAGAAGAGTCGGAGGGTACAGTCCATTATTTTGATTCAAAAGATCAAGAGGTGGCAGTACAGTATTTGGTTCATTGAAGGGGTGTGGACCAGAAGAGGTCCTGGATACCCCACACCAAATTACAATGCTCCCTCAACTTAGTTCGTAGTAGGCGGGGTTCTTTCATATAAAGATTCCCTCAAACCATATTGGGAGTCATCCAGAGGCCGCCTCCTCAAAGGGGGGCTGTAAGGAATATGGGGAGCACGCCCCCCCGGCATTACTCCATCCTCCTTATGCGTCCCGCACACTCCTGCGCAACATACATGGCCTGTGCGCCACAGAGGGACACTTTAACAAATTCACGTGAGCTTGGATCCGTCCCCATGTTATAGTGTTCACGCGGCTCCCGCGCACACGGAGGACGGCAACATTCGTCTGCACTGCTCTCCAGTGTGTGTCAATCATTCTCTTACTACCCAATCACTCCCAACCTGTTCCTGCAACACTTAAACTGTCCTTCCTCCGCTTTCCCGGGCCACACTCCGCTACACCTCTCGGTCTCATTGGTACACTTTCCCAATTATGCTCAGCGTCGCCAATGGATCATTGGCTTGAGGCATCGTTCCGGGTTAGCGTTATTTCTGGTTCCTAGCCTTGCCTTGTCTCCGTTTGTTCAATTGCCTTGCTTACCAGATTAATCTCCTGTGTACCGACCGATTACCCTTGGACTCTGCACCTCGGTTTTTACTGACCCCGGCTTTACCTCTGACCTTCCACATCTCTCAAACCCTGACCACGCATCGTGCTTAGGACTCTACGATCCTACTGGCCTTTAACCCTTCCGACCATGGCACTTGGACTTTTTCTTGTACTATTCTACCGGATCTACCCCTAACTCGGCAAGTATCTAGACCCTTCTCACCTATACAATCCAGACAGGCTACCTCGACCCATCCACTCTCCAGGGACGTGCCCCCGTGGCTGTGGGTGGCGTTTTTTCTTAAACATTACCAACTCAGTTACCGGGGTCGCCGCTGGTTTTGTGTTTTATTCTGATGCACAGCGTTACACTCATAACCTTAACCCGTTATTGTTAAACGCCTAACATACCCTACCATAATTAACCCCCTTATAAAAACGTTATCCTTAATCTAATACTGTTTTAACCATACCCCCTTTGCCTAAAACGTACATACCTACAAAACTCTAAAGGATCTTGGCATGTCACCTAGCCATATATGCATTCATACAGTGTAATATGCTGAGACAAGGGATTTATTTCATATATCTCACTGAAGCAGCACATTGGGACGTTTTCTGTCAATATTCCTATTAAGTTAATGGAGAATTTTGTCCCGATAATGACCAGTCGGACGATGTCGAATAATCCACAAACTTGGAAAGATATAAAACAGAGACAACAAGCCTACTAATGCCTTGGAAGATACTGAAAGTTGGCTCATTTTTTAAAAGAGGATGGAGCGGAATAAAAGCTAGCATGAGTTTGGATATTCTGTAACTATAGGCTAAGCTTTCCAAGGAGTACACTAGAATGCAATACAGCATTACAGTATCAAGCATACTGTGGTTAGTAAAATAGATAAATCTGGTAGAAAAAACAATGTGCAAGGAGAACACTTCTGTAGAGACAGAAGAAACCAATCGGCCTTTAATCTGCTGTTTATTAGACTGTTATCAATCATGTCAATGCATCTCTAACAGTAACAGCATCCCACAGGACGCTGCCGAGGGTCAAACACAGAGCAACCTCTCTAAAATACAAAACAAGCTGTCTTCAGGCCAAACAAAACACACAGTGCAGTATTTTAACAGGTCAAAATTAGAGGATTAAAGATTTTCAATTCCTAGCCAGTAAAGGATATCAAATTTGCAGAGTAGACTCTGATCAAAGGTACTTTAGGCACTCCACAATTTAAATAGAACAAAAATGAAAATATGTTGGTTCCTAAAACTGCCTGTACTACAACCCCTACTGCAGATTATGTATATTACGTATAACAAAAAAATTCAGATTTTATAACTATTTTAAAATCATAGTCCTCGAGATTATAAATGATTTTAATGCTTCTATTCTTTCTATTTTAAGTTCAGGACATTATGGCTAATTTCTCATTGTACCTGGATGCAGCAGGGGCACCAATAATTCTCTTCAAAACACAGAACTGTCCTTTCTGGGTCTTTTAAACTCTAAAGCTTTCATTTGTGGGAGAAAACAATTGAGACATTGAAACCAGAAGGTCTGACAATTGATTATGGTGGAGTTGGGATGCTGTTCCCATAGACGTATGCCGCATCACTGTTAACACATTTCCGGAACTTAATTAATTTAAAATGTGAAAAGAGCAAATATGATTTAGAAGATAGCCTAACTGGATTTATAAACAATGATTGGTCCCTAACTCACAAAGATCATAGAAGATGGAGGTTGTACCTGGTTACCTTTCTATTTAACTGTACTTTACAATCGTTGCGAGATTAGGGAACCATGTAGTAACATGATCCAATGAAATAAGTGGGCATTAGATGCAATATTCTGGAACAACATGTGCGGACCATTTTTTTGTAATAAACTAATGGCAGGGAAATTCAGTATTTTAATCAATCTGGATGCTTCAGGGCTTTCATGTGCCTCAGTTTGATTTATAAAAATACAAAGATATTTATGGCCTGTTAACCATTTTTGTCCAGAGTGTTCCACCCTGACGAAGCTCCAACCACGGAGGGAGAGAATACGCGTAGGGCGTATGACGTGATGTATGTATTGGGGTTTGTGAGTGTTATGTTTCAGAGCCCAGCACTGGGCTGCACTAGACCGAATGTTTCAAGATATTGGATCCCCTCTTTTTCCTTCCTTTCATTTTCTTTCCCCTTTTCTTTTTCACACCGTAGTAGTATTGATAGTGGGGATATCAGTTTTGCATCAGCTAAGATTTGCAGCTAGGTGGTAGACGTCAGCATAGGGCGTATTACGACCGCATATAGTGCACTTCTGTACTAATATTGTGCGTATACCAAATTGCATTCAGCTCTTATGAGTCACAGTTTGCTTTGACCATGGAGAAGGCTATATGCTGAATGGTGTCGCATTACAGCTTATTTAGCTGCACTCCACCGACAAAGTATCTGGGTTCTGCTTTTTGCCATTTTCTCATACACCACCGGACTTCCCCACTACTCTTTGCTTGCACCTTTTATACAATGTACGTATTCATCATTGTTTTACACTGAAATAATGTGACTTCCCGCATTATCCATCCTATTTATACTAGCCCCTGATGGTGTTGAACACCCCATACTGTTCATCAGCCGGAAGCTGTTCCCAAGGGAAGTAAGGTGTTCCGTTATTGAGAAGGAGTGCCTCGCTGTAAAATGGGCAATTGAGGCCTTGAGACATTCTGTCGCCGGAGTACACTTTACCCTGGTCACTGACCATGCGCCCTTGAAGTGGTTAAACACCATGAAGGACACAAATCCAAGGTTGACCAGGTGGTATATTGCCCTCCAACCCTTCTCTTTTGATATTCAGCATAGACCTGGAAAGGACCATGGAAATGCTGATTTTTTGTCAAGGGAAGGAGTGGAGGGTTGGGCTTCAGCCGTGTGGGACACTAGCCACACACAAACAGGGGAGGTATGTGACAGAGTGAAGTCAACTCCTATCAGTTACGCCTGGGAGACATATGTCTGAGTTCTTCATCCAGCACTCATAAGGGTTAACTCAGGTGGAAGTTAGGAAATCAGAACTCTTTAGCTGACACCTGAGAGCCAGCAAGGTAGATAAAGGATCATGTGACTGGCAGTAGCTGCCAGAGAGAGAGGGAGAGAAGCACACTGCTGCGTGAGCCCTTAGCAAGAGGGATTTCACCAAAGACTACTTCAACTAAAGTAAGGATTATTCATTTGTTTACTGACTGCTTAAAGTACCCTTATGGTTTGGTTCTGGTTTAGCCAGCCAGCCTGCTAGATAGGTCTGCTGTGTTATTAGTCAGTTTTTCTCCCAAAGTGGAGCAGGATTTATTTTGTTAAAGGGACAGTGTACCCGCATATTATGTTACTGTGGAGAAATAAAGCCACTGAACGTTTTTATTTATCCTGAAACTACTGCTGCGACACACTTTATTTGAGCAAATACCCAGTATGTACCTGGCAGATACCTGGAATGCACCTCTCCTCACCTCTGACAAGCCCCGTTGCGTTTGCCTTCCCAGCCATGGTTCATGCCTGGCTGACGGGCGGCTGATCTGTTAAATGATAATGTCTACCTTGCTGGCTCTCGGTGTCACTAAGAGTTCTGATTTCCTAACTTCCACCTGAGTTAACCCTTAGGTGTGCTGGATGAAGCACTCAGACAATGTCTCCCCAGGCGTAACTGATAGGAGTTGACTTCACTCTGTCACACTACCTCCCCTGTTTGTGTGTGGGCTAGTGTCCCACACGGCTGAAGCCCGACCCTCCACTCCTTCCTTGACAAAAAATCGCATTTTCCATGGTCCTTTTCCAGGTCTATGCTGAATATCAAAAGAGAGGGTTGGAGGGCAATATACCACCTGGTAAACCTTGGATTTGTGTCCTTCATGGTGTTTAAACCACTTCAAGGGCGCATGGTCAGTGACCAGGTGAAGTGTCCTCCGCGACATAATGTCCTCAAGGCCTCAATTGCCCATTTTACAGCGAGGCACCCTTCTCAATAACGGAATAACCTCACTTTCCTTGGGAACAGCTTTCGGCTGATGAACAGTATGGGTGTTCAACACCATCAATTGCTTAGACACACTGCTCCCATATCCTACCTCTGAGGCATCCGTCTGGATGATGAGGGCTCTTTAAAATCTGGGCTCCGAGAGCGGGGCCCTCTGCAAGGCACTTTTTTAGCATGTCAAAGGCGTCTTGGCACTCCCAAGACCATTTAACTTGGGTCGGGGCACTCTTTTTTTGTCAGATCTGTTAGGTGTGCAGATATTTCTGAACAATTGGGGATAAACCCCCGGTAATACCCTGCTAACCCCAAAAGGGAGTGGACCTGTGTCTTTGTCTGTGGGGTGGGGACTTCCTTATGGCGGCCACCTTGCTAGCTAGTGGCCTTACTATCCCTCCCCCAACGGCATAGCCCAAGTACTTTGTAGTGGATTTCCCAGGGCACATTTTTTTGATTTGCAGTGAGCCCTGCTTCTCTTAAGGATGTTAGGACTGCCCTTAACCCTTTTTATATGAGACTGCCAGTGTCTGCTATAGATGACATGTCATCCAGTAGGCCGCGGAGATGCCCTAGGGGGTCGTATTACCTGTCCATTAACCTTTGGAACGTGGCTGGAGCCCCATGTAACCCAATGGCATAGTGACGATTGGTATAAACAGAGAGGGGTGGCGAAGGCAGTTTTGCATTTGGATTCTTCCGCTAAGGTATCTGCCAATATCCTTTTGTGGATCTAGGTGGAGATATACTCTGCTTTACCAAGCGAATCAAGCAATTCTCCACCCTAGGCATTGGATATGCATCAAATCTGGATACAGCATTTACCTTTTCGCAGATCCACGCAAAACCTCACCTTCCCATCTGGTTTAGGGACACAACACGATAGGGCTACACCATTTGCTGTGGGACTCCTCGATCACGCCCATTCCAACATGTCTATTATCTCCCTCTCTACAGGTTTCTTTTCGGCCCTCTGGCAATCTATAGGGACGGGACCATACTTTTAGCCAGGTTCTGTCTCAATCCTATGGGACACTAAATCAGTCTGCCCTGGCACTCAGAAAAACATCTGGGAACTGGTCACATACATCAGTAGGTCTGACCTTTGTTCCGTTGTTACTGCTCTCCCATGGGAACCTGATGGTCGTGTACGTACTACCCTTTGGACGCTTTGGACCCAAATCCGTTCCTCCTTCCCGAGGTGAAATGAACAGCGATCTCATCGTTTTCCAGGTTTTCAGAGGTTCACGTGGTAGATTTGTTTACCTTCCTGGACCCTGGTTGAGAGATCTCATAGTTCACCTCCCCTGTGCGGGAGAATTGGAAAGGACCCTGCCACTTGCAAAGAGTTTACTCTCTGATGTCGGTAGTAGTAGCATCACTTGGTCCCCAGGTTGGAAGACCCTCAAGCGAGCATTTTGGTTGTACTGCCTCTCTGACGTTCTTGACCAGATTTGAGTTGTTTCCTTCGCAAACCGACCTATCATGTCTAGGCGGTTTCTAAGGTCAATGGCATACTGAAGGGTATTCTTGGAGGGGGAGCTCCTCCTCCCAGGATTCCTTCAGTAGATCGAGAATACCCCGAGGTTGGCGTCCATATAGGAGCTCACACGGGGAGAAGCCTGTGGATGATTGGGGAACTTCTCGTACCACAAACAACCAGGAAAGGAAGAAGTTCATCCCAACGCTTTTCAGTGTCCACAACTTCCTAAGCATAGTTTTTAAAAGCCGGTTAAACCTCTCTACCAATCCATCAGTCTGAGGATGGTAGAGACCGAGGTCCGGATGGATTTTACCTCCAATAACATCAGGACACTCTGCATTAACTTTGCCATGAAATTTGTTCCTGGTCATTTAACATTACTTGGGGAAGTCCTACCCTAGAAAACAGTTCTAACAGCCTGTGAGCAACCGTTTAGCAGTGGCTGATCTCAGAGGGAAGGCCTCAGGATCCTGGTGGCATAATCACAACAACGAGTTAAATTTATGTCCCTTCGCAAGGGTTCTAACGTCCGACCAGATCTACCCCAATTCTCTCGAATGGGACGGCACCAAGGGCAGGGAACCAAAGGACCGCTCTGTCCTTTTGGCTAGTTAACTGCATTCAGGACATTTCCACATAGTTTCATGATGTCACCATGTATGCCTGGCCAGTAAAACTGGACGAGATGCGTCCGTGGTCTTATCTCTGCCAAATGACCACCCCATGGGAGATTATGGGCTAGGGTAAACACGGTTTTTAATCAACCCTTTAGGGACGACATCTGTCGATGCCTCCCCTGTTTTGGTACCTATTCACACGATATGTATGTCATTCAACAGTTCAAAATGTGGAAACACTTTATACACCTTGTTCATCTATTATCTTGTTGTTGACCTGTACCACCTTCTCATATTGTCTAGCCAGAGCTGGGTCCCCCTCGCCTCTGATGGAAGTCAGGAAGATCCAGGTCTGCCAAATTCCCGTATCTATCGGTTCCCCACCCTGGTCATCCCCGGCCATGACCTGCAGTCCTTTGGGCTGACTAATGTTTACCAGAGTCCCAGCCTTTCTTAACCAGTCCTCTTTTTCCGCATGTCTCTGTTTACGTGTCTTGGGACATGGTGTCTACGGGGAAAATCTCTGGGGAAAAATGGAACAGTCTCCCCGGCTTCTTCTCCGGTACCAGAGAAGTAGGCTTCCGTAGGAGTAGGGGCCAACAATGTTTCGAGGTAGGGCCAGTCTCGGCCAAGTACACAGGAGCAGGTAGCCAGGAGCAACACTCCCACTAGTAGGCTAGCCTCCTTGATCCTGGTACGCAGCTTAAAGGATCATGTGACTGGCAGTAGCTGCCAGAGAGAGAGAGAGAGAGAAGCACATTGCTGCGTGAGCCCTTAGCCAGAGGGATTTCACCAAAGACTACTTCAACTAAAGTAAGGATTATTCATTTGTTTACTGACTGCTTAAAGTACCCTTATGGTTTGGTTCTGGTTTAGCCAGCCAGCCTGCTAGATAGGTCTGCTGTGTTATTAGTCAGTTTTTCTCCCAAAGTGGAGCAGGATTTATTTTGTTAAAGGGACAGTGTACCCGCATGTTATGTTACTGTGGAGAAATAAAGCCACTGAACGTTTTTATTTATCCTGAAACTATACGTGTGGACTGTTCCCTGACCTCGGCTACAGGCCGTCCTGCCACAGAGATCTACAAATTTGTACTCCCAAAGAGGATAAGAGTGCCTTACCCGGGGTTTACACAGAATACAAGGGCTGTTTTCGATAAGGTACGATCCGAAGATCTTCCCCTCATCGCCCTTTCGACTGCCCTATTGATCTCTTGCCTGGTTCTGTCTTGCCCAGAGGTAAATCTTATCCCCTGTCGCTTCCTGAAACTAAAGCCATGTCGGAATATATCCAAGAAAATTTAAAGAAAGGCTTGATACGGAATTCCTCGTCCCCAGCCGGGGCCGGGTTCTTTTTCATTAAGAAAAAAGACAGTTTTCTTCGCCCTTACATTGATTACAGAGGGCTAAATAAAATCACCCTAAAGAACTGCTATCCGCTACCTCTTATCTCCGAGCTTTTTGATAGTGGCTCCTTTGGGGACAATCTTTTCTAAATTAGATCTGCGTGGTGCTTATAATCTAGTACGGATGAGGCAGGGCGACGAGTGGAAGACGGCCTTCAATACCCGAGACGGTCATTACGAATATTTAGTCATGCCCTTTGGTCTGTGTAATGCCCTGGCCGTTTTCCAATAATTTATGAATGAGATATTCCGAGATCTCCTTAATCTTTTTGTCATCGACTACCTTGACGACATTCTAATCTTCTCTAAATTTCTTCCAGAACACATCAATCACACAAAACTGGTCTTATCTCGTGTTCATGAAAATCAAATCTATGCCAAATTAGAGAAATGCCAGTTCCAGCAGACTACCACGACATTCCTAGGATACATTATCTCTGACTCTGGTTTTGCTATGGATCCTGCCAAGTTTAAAGCAGTTCTGGACTGGTCACAGCCCACTTCTCTTAAAGCAATCCACCGTTTCTTAGTATTCGCGAACTACTATCGTAGATTCATTCGAGACTTTTCTACCACGGTAGCCCCGATCATAGCCTTAACCATGAAAGGGGTAGATGCAGCTTCCTGGCCACCCGCAGTGGTCCAGGCTTTCGACCTTCTCAAAAGAACTTTCGTCTCCGCACTCATCTTAATCCATCCAGACCCCAAACTACCCTTCACCTTGCAAGTAGATGCGTCCGATGTTGGGGCCGGTGACATATCTCAGAGACAGTCGCCACAAATCAAGCTACTGTACACACGAGACCACGAGTATTCTAAAGCTTGCCTTAAACTAGCCCGATAACATTCTGGGTATGTGCTGGGTGTAACCTGGCTAGTTTAAGGCAAGTTTAAGACATTTCTGCATTGACTAATGACCCATAGGATTAACACAGCAGGGGTCCCTGACAGTCCCAATCAGTTTGAATGGGTCTGCCAGGGACCCCCGCTGTTAATCTGATGGGCCATTAATCAATGCAGAAATGCTGGGTCTAGTTTAAGGCAAGTTTAAGGCATATATCCAGCGTGTACCTGGGTGTACCTGGATCTTTTTGGCGATTGCAACTGGTTTGTGTTAGAATAACCGTGGGCACTACAGTACAGCCATGTGCCTTTTTTTCAAAGAAATTTTCGTCAGCGGAACAGACCTATGACGTCGGTAATCGGGAGCAATTAAACTTGCTTTACAGGAATGGAGTCACCTCCTGGAAGGCATGGAACACCCAATCACCATTGTCACAGACCATAAGAAATGGCTGTATATAGAGAGGGCCCGTCATCTTGAAGCACGCCAGGCCCACTGGTCACTTTTTTCCCCCACGATTTAATTATATAATTTCTTTCATTCTGGGGTCAAAAAATGTAAAAGCGGACACCCTATCTCGCCAAATCATAGCAGAGGACAAATCAGAGTGACAATCAGAAACCATCCCTCTGTCTAAATACATACTGTCCGCCAACTCTTTCGTCCTGGATGACATTTTGGCGAACCAATCCCATATTCCGGAAGGTCTAGAGGTTCCAGACAGTTGTTTGTATGCGGCACCATGTTTGTGCAGGAACATTTTGGAATGGAGCAAATCATCCAAATCTGCCGGGCATCCTGGTACCTGAAGAACTACCAACCTCATTAAACGAACATTTTGGTGGCCCACTAAGCAAAAAGACACAGAAAAATATGTCATCTTGTTTCACATGCGTCCGCAACAAAATGTCTCGCAACAAACCACCTAGACTCTTACAGCCTCTGCCCATACCGGACCGCCCTTGGAGTCACTTGTCCATGGACTTTAATGTCGAATTATCTCCGTCCAAGGGAATTAACACTATCCTCGTCGTAGTCGACCGTTTTTCAAAACAATCTAATTTCACCATTTAAAAGGCCTGCCCAGCTCGGCCACGATACCAGATGTTTTCACTAAAGAAATCTTTCGCATCCATGGGTTAAGAAGAAGAGTATAGATGTGTAGCACTGCCGCAATTTCCAGCTCCCAGTGAAACCGGAAAAATGATGAGGTAAGCTTTCAATTGAACAACAGGTCAGGTTTTATTGCAGGGTGGTGCAGCAAGGGGACAACGGAACAACACTAACGCACCTACGCGTTTCGTGCACTGAGCACTTTATCAAGGTGACAAACATACACAATACTGCATAATGTATACTCACCTGGACTGTGCCTCGCGCTACCCACTGAGCACTTTATCAAGGTGACAAACATACACAATACTGCATAATGTATACTCACCTGGACTGTGCCTCGCGCTAACGGGTGTGACGTCATCGTCCCGCGTCGCAACGGGTCGCGGTGACGCTGCGTGCACAGCCATTGGCTCGGCCAGTCAGGTGGTATACTTGTTCAACAATTGCCTTCATACATTCGTGACAGTAGTGATTTATTAACCACTCTAGACCAAATTGTATGGAACCATAATATGGTGTGGGTAACGCTAGATGTAACGTCATTGTATACCATCATTTCCCATGAACATGGCTTGACAGCAGCACATCACTTTCTTAATCTCTCTGATCTAGCACCAGCACAAGTCACTTTCTTGTTAGATGCTATTCACTTTTTGCTCACTCACAATTTTTTTCTTTTTGATGGGGTGCA
>WSYH01005148.1:1195-16375 GCA_036426205.1 Ascaphus truei | reverse complement strand
CAAGGTGACAAACATCACATAACTGATAATTTATACTCACCTGACTGTGCCCTCGCGCTACCCGGGTGTGACGTCATCGTCCCGCTTCGCAACGGTTCTCGGGGTGACCGCTGCGTGCACAGCCATTGGCTCGCCAGTCAGGTGGTATACTTTGATTTTTTCTGACTGTCTTTTTTTTTCCCTTTTTTTTTCTAAAACAACTTTTATTAAGTAATACATGAACAACCTTAAATAAAAAAATTAAAATCACATACGAAAATAATATATTACAGTGGATCAACACAAGTATAAACCAGTAAGGCTTGAAACATAAAGGGGCACACTATGAATAAGTATAAATTTATAGAGGAATACTCAGAAAGCCCCATATAGATAGCATGTTTGGTATATACTTAAGTAGTGGTGCTTGATAGTTCGTGAGGTGAATATGATCAGAAGTCAGTCTCCCGTACAGTGGAATACAGTAGATGGGAACAAATACAAATAGAAAAGTGTACCCTAGAGATATAATCCATAGAACAACTAATGATATGTTAAAATATATTCCCCTGCACAGATACTATTGTGAAATAGACCTGATCTCTTGTGTGGATAATACAATACCATTCATATACTTGATCATATACCATAATGAATAACATTATCAATAACATAAACATGAGATATAATAAATTGCTTGCATTATAATACAAGGCATGAACATGGATGGGAGAGCAATGTAATAATTGAATTAATTAAACGATAGTACTAATTAATAATAAAAAATGATGTAATTATTAGCCTCTATTTGTCCACATGAGTTTGCGCATAAGTTGTAAATAAGAAAATGACAATAATAATGTTTTAATAATATTATCACATTCAACTAGACAAGTAGGGCAATGTGTCAAATTATAAAAAATGAACTTTATATCCCAATCAATGTTCATGCCAAAGGTTCCTGTTCTTAGAGTGAAAATCCAAAAGGATTCGCGTCCTCTAAACATCTTAAACCTATCTCCCCTCCTCTAGGGGAAGCATATATTTCAATACCTTGAACCGTTGCTAGATTGGCATTAACCATAAGGACAATTAGAGAAATGTTTTGGTACCCAAACATAGTGCCACACAAGGTGATAATTTTATCAATAACGAAAGACAGGCATAAAGGATTTACAGACCAATAACAGTTGGTTATTAAAAAGCCGACAAGGAGTGGCGGTGGTGGTTGCAGCATAGGGATGACTATCCAGGGAGGCCTCTCCAACTTGGAGATCTGACTCCTAGCTGCTGCACTACCCTCTGATCCCACCCTTAAATTTCAAAGGGATCTCAAAAATCTACTAGACATAGGCTCTATGCTAAAAGTATAAATGACAATGACATTGATTACTGTTTAACCCCATGCCCACCATGCCCGTGTTTCAACCACACCATCTCCGAAGATTCTAAGACATTGGTGTCCCCCTCCTGGGAGACCAATTGTCTCCAGTATTGATTCTTGGGAGATGTGGTCTCACGTAACGTGGAATTATTCCTACAGCCCTTGTTCAACATTGCTTCATACATTCGTGACAGCAGTGATTTATTAACCACTCAGACCAAATTGTATGGACCATAATATGGTGTGGGGTAATGCTAGAGTAACGTCATTGTATACCATCATTTCCCATGACATGGCTTGACAGCAGCACGTCACTTTCTTAATCTCTCTGATCTAGGCACCAGCACAAGTCACTTTCTTGTTAGATGCCATTCACTTTTTGCTCACCACAATTTTTTTTCTTTTGATGGGTTCACCATTATCTCCAGACTGGAACGGCTATGGGACACGAGTTTTGCCCCTCATACGCCAACCTCTTATGGGTTGGTGGGAGTCGTCCACGTCTTTGGAGATACAGTAAGAACAAATTTAGGGAACACATTGTATTTTTTAGACGTAACATAGATGATCTCCTGTTCATTTGGGAAGGAGACATCAACACACTCCGGGAGTTCATTTTCTGCTTAATATAATGAGTTTAATCTCTCTTCATTACTTTTTCTTATCACCATCATCACATTTATTATTAGATTTATGTTTTATATGTTGACACAGCACGTCTATTCAAACTACATTATACGTAAGCCAAATTCACGAACACATTCTTAAGAGACCAAGTAGTTGTCACCCTCAAGCCACGTTCATGGGAATACCAAAAATCAATTCAGTAGACCGCCGCAATTGTTCAAATGATGAAGAGTTTAAAGTGAACACACAAGAATTATTATGTTCGTTTTTTACAGAGAGGATATAAAAAAACAGACTTAGACAAATGCTCGATGGGGTATGGAAGATGTGACAGAAATAGTTTACTAGTCAATCAACAGTTGAAAAGATCCAGAATTGATCTCAGTCCATCGTTCATAACACATTCAGCAAACAAGCTCAATCTATTAAAGCTATTTTTAAAAAACATTGGAGCGTACTGTCGCTTGATCTGTGCTGAAACCATACTGTCACTAGGCCCAAACATCATTTTCAAAAGGGCAAAAACAATATCCAACACGATATCACCCAGCCTATTCACCACAGCAACGAGAATAAATCCTCTTTACCTAAAGGAATGTTTACATGTACAAATTTAAGCTGTGTTTCCATGTGTCAGAGTAAAAACATTTACATCTACATTTACGAGAATGACATATAATGTCCCAGGTTTCATCAATTGTAATTCCACACACATAGTATATTTACTGAAATTGGCTGTGGACTCAATACGTCGGAGGACCAACGAGAAACTAAAGACCAGAGTCCGAGAACATCTCCGACTATTAGGAACAAAGATATGAATACCCTGTACCAAAACATTTCTCTAATGGTCCTTATGGTAATGCCAATCTATGCACTGTTCAAGGTATTGAACATATTCCCTGCTTCCCCTAGAGGAGGAGATAGGGTTAAGATGTTGACAGATGCGAATCCTTTGGATTTTTCACTCTAAGAACCAGGGAACCTCTTGGCATGGAACATTGATTGGGATAAAGTCATTTTTTCTTATATTTGAACACATTGCCCTACTTTGTCTACGTTGAATTGTATAATATTATTAAACTTTATTGTATTTTTCTATATTTACCAATTGCTACTCCTATGTGGATAAATAGAGCTTATTAATTTTCATCATTTTTTATTAATTAATTAGTACTATTCGTTTAATAATTCAAATTATTACATGCTCTCCCAATCCTGATCGCCTTGTAATTAAATGCAGCAATTTATTATATCTCATGTTATAATGTTATTGATATATGTTATCATATATGGTATGATCAAGTCATATGAATGGTATTATTATCCACACAAGAGATCGGTTCTATTTCACAATGTCATCTGTGCAGGGAATATTTATTAAATTATCATTAGTTTTCTATGGATTATATCTCTAGTGGTACATTCTATTGATATTTGTTCCCTCTACTGTATCCACTGTACAGACGACTTCTATCATATTCACCTCACGAACATCCAGCATCCCACTATAGTATAACCAAAACATCTATCTATATGGGGCTTTTCTGGTATTCCTCTATAATTTATACTTATTCATATGTCCCCTTTATGTTTCAAGCCTTACTGGTTATACTTGTGTTGATTCCTGCTAATATATATTTCGTATTTATTTAATTTGTTTTTATTTAAGTGTTGTTCATGTATACTAATAAGTTGTTTTAGAAAAAAAGGGAAAAAAGACAGTCAGACAAACAATATATACCACCTGACTGGCCGAGCCAATGGCTGTGCACGCAAGCGTCACGCGACCCGTTGCGACGCGGGACGATGACGTCACACCCGTTGCGCTAGCGCACAGTCCAGGTGAGTATAATTATGCAGTATGTGTATGTTTGTCACCTTGATAAAGTGCTTAGTGCACGAAACGGTAGGTGCGTTAGTGTTGTTCCGTTGTCCCTTGCTGCAAACCACCCTGCAATAAAACCTGACTGTTGTTAATTGGAAAGCTTACCTCATCATTTTTCGGTTTCACTGGGAGCTGGAAATGCGGCAGTGCTACACATCTATACACTCTTCTTCTTGCTGCAATCTTTGATTTGAATTGTTGGTATTTTTGTTTGTTTTCATTTTTTTCTTTCGTCATTATTTTATTATATAATTTTTTCATCTATTCATCATGTGCTCCACAACCCTACCTCCATCCTCCAATACAATTACACTTTCTTGCCTTTTTGCCTCCCTTCCTAAAAAAGCAGAGTCTAATCTTGATCAAGATCCCAATATTGTGTGTGAAGACTTACAAGGATTTAAAGGCACAGTTTTTTCATCTAGAAAAAGTTATTTTTTGGATTTAAGAACATGGTGGGACATTGTTTATTAGAAAAACTACCATGTGAAATAGAGGACTCCCTCCTGGATTAGCATGACTAGGCCCATCTTTTGCTTTGTGGTCAGGAATTCACTGGCAGCTGATTTCTGGATCAATGTTCCTTCAAATGAATTGATTTAATAATACAACAAAGAACAAAGGAAAATTCTGCACATAAGCAAAGTAACATCTACAAACTAAATTACAAGCCTTCACACACTAGAGAGATTCAAAGACATGGATAAAATTGCACAACACACATTGGTTAAACTTGAAAAAAAGTATTATGTTTACCAACAAATCAAATATGAACGTGATAAGGTTGATTACCAAAAAAATCAGTGTATCGTATGGCAAAAAACCATATGGGGGCAGAAAAGAAACAAGGCAAGAAAAATTCACACAAGGTGGTTAGACTAAACAAAAGTTAATAAAAAATCATCTAAACCTAATATCTATATTAAAAAAAGACCTCAAAAAACTGATTCCAATATGGCAAGAAATACAGAATCAGATATTTCAGATACTGAATATGTTCTCCCAGTGTATCCTTTTCAGAAATGAATCTGGAGCCTCATCGAATGAATAATCACTATCAGGAAAATCCCATACTTATACAGCAACTACCACCAACCTGACCAAACGTTCAAAAAAACGACGCAGACCAGAAGAAGATCCAGGGATAAGTCTGGTGGGTGCACCAGCCAAAAAAAATGAGGTACTGAATATTGAGTGACACAATATCCTTAATCTATCGGAATATGTTTTTTGTCACAATTGAGCGTAGTCTCTAAATTGGGACTTACATTGCTCCGGATAAGAACTTTGATCTCTTTGCCACAACAGTTGATCTATACGTTTCACGAGAAAATTATCATTGAAAAGATTTTTAAGGAAAAACATTCCACCTTCCACAACCATTTAACTACGTCCTCGTAACCACATTATTCCATCTGAGAGGAACATACAATGGATCTACTTCCTATTTTTGAATAAAAAAATCATTGACATTTCAAGATCAATGTTTTGTACAAGATTTGGTTGAATTACAGAATGACCAACACTTATGTGATTATGACCTGAAACATTCTGGGCAGTACCAATTCGGGACGTAGAAAAACTCACAACATTTGTCCGTCCTACACAGTCAATAGCTATGGCCATTAAAACTTTTCAAAATGCTGTACAACGAGACCTTAATTCTGCTCTCCCAAAAATATCACTACTACTCAATTTATTTTCTAGTTCAATGTAATTTACTAGTACATTCAAAAATGTAAACTTCAGCACAAAGATTTTGCTATGCAATCTTTAAAAAATAATATCAATAGTCAATAAAAATGCTGATAAAGGGGTGGAGCAGTTGTAGTCCTCAATCGATCATATTATGTTAATGAGGACATTACGTCAACTTGCCGATAAAAATTCATATGTGCTGTTTATTTCAGATCCTACCAAATGTTTCAATGACTGATTACAACGAACTTCTAGAAGTGGTAGAGGTCTTCAAGTCTCTCAGTTCAAGAATAGGATTCCATTCTCTACAAAATCCCGTTTTAAACCAATTAAACCAGGGAAGGAACGAAAGAAAGTGGAAAAAATACTTATAACAGCTCAACCTGCAAACCCAAGTCAAGTTCAAGCATCCATAAAGTGCTTAGTGCACGAAACGCGTAGGTGCGTTAGTGTTGTTCCATTGTCCCCTTGCTGCACCACCCTGCAATAAAACCTGACCTGTTGTTCAATTGAAAGCTTACCTCATCATTTTTCCGGTTTCACTGGGAGCTGGAAATTGCGGCAGTGCTACACATCTATACTCTTCTTCTTGCTGCATACTTACCTGGATGAACAGCACGCCCTGGATATCGAGGAGTCCTGCTAGCACCAAGGTAAAGGGCCATAGTGCCCCCACATATATGTATATGGTTACCGGTGCCTGTTATTACGTCCTATTGGTTACTAGGAGGGGCCGTTATGGGGTTTTGTTCTGTGATGGTCAAGTGGACCTCACTAGACTCCTAGCCCTTACCTGACAAATTACCACATCATTTATGGACTTTCTCATGTTATCCAGTATTATCTACATATGTCATGGAGGAATTCTGACCGATTTTGATTCATCACAAACACATTTTTGTTTTATACGCATCTTACAGTGATTGCTCATTGGACTGTATTCCATTATATTGAGGTATGCACTCTGTATAGGTCATTATATTATTGGTTACTGCAATAGTGGTGGTGCAAGCAATTTTCTTTCCCCCATTCTATGTTCAATAGAAGGGGAGTTACACGAGCTTAATGAATTTTTTCAAAAATTAGCTATATGAATAAATATACAATATCATCATCAGAAATATATATCAACTTAAAGTTTTCTACATTTTTTTCATTTTTTTCATTTCTTCTGTAACTATGGACATGGAAGAAAGTGAACATGCTGATCCTGAAGATCCCACCAATTACATGTCTGGGTATTTTGATAATACACAAAGGCTTAGAAAAGCCAAAAAGGTTTTTGAGAGCCAAACAATTCTGGATGTTGAGGATATAACAGATCTGGAAGATCACTTCCAGAAACTCAGTAAATTGATGACCAATGATACCAGAATCTGGTGGGACCTTGTCTCATTGGAAAATTATCTGCTTGTTAAGAGGATTCCAAGAGGCTTAAGAGTCAAAAAATCCCCGACATTTGGGTTTGTAAGCCCACAATTTGAAAACGATTGGAAAAGCATTTTAAATGACTGCTCGTTCAAATTGATGGAACTAATTGTGAAATTAAAAACTAAAGAAAAATTGGTTCTTGAAAAAGAAATTAAGGACTTACAAACTCACCTGACCAAATTCTGTAGAATGGATGGCTTTAAAGAATTAGATAATAATTTGGAAAAAAGCATTAAAGATCTAGAAAAAAATATTATGGATAAAAAACAACAAAAGTTCGAAAGGGACAAGTTAGATTACGTGCGGCATCAAGTGTACTCATGGGAAAGAACAACACCTAGCAAACGTTTTAAAGATGCACGTCCCTATCACTCAACACCAGACGGTAAATCCAATCAGTCCAAAAAATCTATTCTTAAGCCAAGGGGTTATTCTAACACTGCATATAGTGGAGACTCAGACACAGCGGACACTGACAATATGGCACACACAGTTTCCTTTGTCACCACACATGAGGAAGATCATTCCCAATCAGATGTGGATGCCCCTAAAGAACAACGCCCCTTCTGGGAGAGGAAGTATAAAGAAAGAGATCCAGAACAAAGACCCCAACAAGGATATTCCTCTGAGTCCTCAAGACCTTCTGAGATGTCAAAAAACCCAAAAGGACGAGGCGGGGGACAAAAAACAACAAAATCTAAAAGGAGCTCCAGCGAAGAGAAAGAAAAACTCTTAAATCAGGACTGTGGTGTGATAAATATCTCCAATGTAGTTCTCTCAGACGACGAACTATCACTACTTAACAAGGGCTTAGGATATGTTCCGGACACTGATTTCAACCTATTCCACACTGTGATAGATTTGAATAAATTTATTAGGAAATGTACCCTTAAAAAATTCTATCATGACAAAAATAATCAGGGTAATGAGAATATTAGTGTAACATCTGATATAGAATGTATTTCTCCCACTGTAAGTAATGATATTAACATCAATTCTTTCAGGGAACAGTGTCTGGTTCAGGACATGGACGAGATTCAGGGATTTCAAGACCCCGAATTTAACCCCGAGAATTTTCTAGGGAGTTACAAAACAGGTTTGAGGAGAAAATCAGTATTTTTTCCCGCATTTATTAAAGGTAAATTTATATCTACATTTGAGTCCCTAGTAGAAAGAGACCTAAGACTTCTACACAAAGGTTTCTCATTCACTACCAAACATAGTGCCAAACAAGGTGATAATTTATCAATAAACGAAAGACAGGCATTAAAGGATTTACAGACCAATAAACAGTTGGTTATTAAAAAAGCCGACAAAGGAGGGGTGGTGGTGGTGCAGCATAGGGATGACTATCTCAGGGAGGCCTTGCGCCAACTTGGAGATCTGACTTCCTATGCTGCACTACCCTCTGATCCCACCCTTAAATTTCAAAGGGATCTCAAAAATCTACTAGACATAGGCTTTATGCTAAAAGTATTAAATGACAATGACATTGATTACCTGTTTAACCCCATGCCCACCACGCCCGTGTTTCACCATCTCCCGAAGATTCATAAGACATTGGTGTCCCCTCCTGGGAGACCAATTGTCTCCAGTATTGATTCTTTGGGAGATGGTGTCTCACGGTACGTGGATTATTTCCTACAGCCCCTTGTTCAACAATTGCCTTCATACATTCGTGACAGCAGTGATTTATTAACCACTCTAGACCAAATTGTATGGAACCATAATATGGTGTGGGTAACGCTAGACGTAACGTCATTGTATACCATCATTTCCCATGAACATGGCTTGACAGCAGCACGTCACTTTCTTAATCTCTCTGATCTAGCACCAACACAAGTCACTTTCTTGTTAGATGCCATTCACTTTTTGCTCACTCACAATTTTTTTCTTTTTGATGGGGTTCATTATCTCCAGAGACGTGGAACGGCTATGGGCACGAGTTTTGCCCCCTCATACGCCAACCTCTTTATGGGGTGGTGGGAGTCGTTCCACGTCTTTGGAGATAAGAACAAATTTAGGGAACACATTGTATTTTTTACACTGGACCAAGTCCCAAGATTGTCTGTAAGTCTGAGAGACTGAGAGAGAAAGTTCTTTGATCGGGCAGTTCCCTTACATAGACCTCAGTGTCCTATGTCTAAAATGGAACAGGGACAGCAACCACCACTCACATGTGGGAGGCTGGGCTGGTTGCACTCATCAGAAGAGGGGGCATACCAAGGGGCTCAGGTAGCTGGTGAGCAGGAAATTCAAACTGGCTACTCCCACGTGGAAAATACTTCTGGCCTGTGTGCCATCTTTTCCGGTAGATATCTCTTCCATTGTTCTGGAGCAGTGCTATCTCCAAAGTTGTATAAGTCTTCCTTCATTAGTCTTCTTCATCCCGCTGGGCCCATCACTTCAGCACTGTATAAGTGGGCCATTACCGTGCCCCTTCGTACCAACACGTCATTGGCAGTCTCGTTCCTCATTTCCACTTTAACCATCTCCACCTTTCCTGTGGGCACATCTAATACTCCGCTCATCACCAAAGAGTCCTCAAGGATATCCTCCATGGAGAGGGATATCTATCATGAGGGTGTACTCTAACTGTATCTGAATGTGACCCTGACCCTGTATAATTATTTTTTCTCCAGGAATCAATGATAAAGGGTACTTCCAGGAGTCCAATATCTCCAAGATAGCATTACATTTCTGATTACTGCACATCTGGTCACTGGTTCTTCTAAGACAGCGTTTCCCAAATAGGGTTCCGTGGAACCCTGGGGTTCCGTGGAGCAGTCACAGGGGTTCCGCTGACAGACAGGATGCCCACAATCACTGTGCCGGATTTCCCCCTCAAAAAGCAGTCTGTAGTTGCAATTTCTCATTCAACCATTAGGTGGCGCTGTGCTGCAGAGCTGATGCAGCACATCGTCTGCCTTGCTGCATGCTGCGCGATAAGGTCTGTGTCAGGGTGTCAGTGTGAAGGGGGTGAAAGAGACATGGAAAGGTGGGTGGGGTTGAAAGAGACATGGAGGTGGGAGGGGGGTGAAAGAGACATGGAGGTGGAAGGGGGGCGAAAGAGATAGAGAGGTGGGAGGGGGGTGAAAGAGACACGGTGAGGTGGGAGGGGGTGAAAGAGACATGGAGAGGTGGGAGGGGGTGAAAGAGACATGGAGAGGTGGGAGGGAGTTGAAAGAGAGGCTTGGGGGTGTTTGACATTGGGGGGATGGGGAGACACACTCGGGGAGGGAGAGTGAAAGAGACAATGAGGAGGGAGAGTGAGAGAGACACCGAGGAGGGGGAGTGAGAGAGACACTGAGGAGGGAGAGTGAGAGAGACACTGAGGAGGGAGAGTGAGAGAGACACTGAGGAGGGAGAGTGAGAGAGACACTGAGGAGGGAGAGTGAGAGAGACACTGAGGAGGGAGAGTGAGAGAGACTCTGAGGAGGGAGAGTGTGAGATACAGGAGGGAGAGTGAGAGACACAGGAGGGAGAGTGAGAGAGACAGGAGGGAGAGTGAGAGAGACAGGAGGGAGAGTGAGAGAGACACTGAGGTGAGGGAGAGACACTGGCTAGAGGGAGAGAGACACTGGGGGAAGGGAGCGGTGGGGGTCTTTTAAAAATGTATTGAGGCGGTGGGGAACTTTTAAAAATGTATTGGGGCGGTGGGGGTCTTTTTAAAATGATCTTGAACCAAGAAAATGTTTCGCCTGCGGCACATTTTTTTTTTTTTTCATGTGCTGCGCTAAAAATATTTAAGGGGTTCCATTCTGTTTTACAAAATATAAAAGGGTTCCACGACTAAATTTAATTGGGAAACACTGTTCTTAGATAACGACCCAAAGCACAGTGCCTTTGCTACATTTATTAATGAATGTGGAATAAACTGGGTCAGAACACTGCCAGAGTAAAAGTTTGGAGCACTTGTACTGTATACTATTAACTGTGCTGTACTTGATCATATGTGTCCATTACTATAAATGTATAATAGCCCAGACCTTAAAAGCAGGGTGTCTGGAAGATAGATAAATAGTGTAGGTAAGTACAGAAGTGAATGCATAGCTTAGTGTATAGCTAAAGATAGCAATTATTATTATACTATTAATATAATATAATAATTATTATAGAAATTATTATAGCAATGTGTGTATGTGTGTGTGCTTGCTTTATTCTTGTCAATAACCATACTGTATTTGTATCTGTATTGGCAGATCCCACGATTTGAACCCCATAGACTTGGTATGGCATGCAATGAAACATCATCTGAGGAAATATGTGAAGTCGAAACAAAGAAGAAATTGATAAGGGAATTCTTGATTACTGCGGTGAGGATCTAAGTGTTGAAACTTGCAATAACTACATTAATCCTATAAATAATGTGTTACCGGTTATTTTAGAACAATCTGGCGTGGCCACAAAAATGTGATTATAATAAGATTGTAATTTATTTATCCTCAGACAACGATTTTATCACTTTGTATTCCTTAGCAGAGAAATTAGACTGGTATCTGTGTTTTATTACAGTATTTGTCAACTTCAAATCTTATAATATTTGGGAAGGTACTTACTGTACTTCGGAGGTCCCGATTGGAGGTACAAATTTGGATTTGCGTTTAAATTTGCCAGAACACACTGCTGAAGATGTTGGCATTAGTTGTTCACACTTGCTCAAATCAGAACCAGGATTTGAGGAAATAAGGAATGAAGATTAAGTTGCCGCTCAAATTTAAATAATTCAATATTTATTTTCAATGTAATGAAAATGTACTAGCGGAATAAGAGTTAAACACTTATATAACACCTTTGATTCAGTATTTGACCTGATTGAAAGATTGAAAACAAACAGTTAAGTCCAGCCAGAATACAAACATGATTTTGATGTCTTACTAAGACTATGATTGAGAGCTAAATTAATTTTCCTTCTGGGCAATTATTCAATATTTTAATTGGAAGACTAGATTTTAATGTAATGGCTTAATGGAAGAACTTCCCTTATAGAAGCAAATCATATTATACAGTGATCAGGTTTTAATTATTGGCAAATAAATGTTGAGAACCCGTCTACATTTTTGAATGCTTTAGATGATGACCAAAACATGCATAGCTTTCCTTAATTTATGCAGGCCTTTGAACCCCCCAACCTCCCCCTCCCCCACCACCACCATCTCCTTTCCACCCTTGAATGAATTAAATACTCAACACTTAGATCAGAACAACAATCAGAAGACCTGCCAGTGATCTTGAGACCATGACATTGCTGCAGCTCGTGATGCCCACTGCTGCTGGAAGTCCAGACGAACAGATATTTTATTGATAATGGGGAACACTCCTCAAACCAAATAGCCCCGGTATGCAAACCGTTAAAATGTAACTCACCAAGTAATTGGGCCCCAGCCTGGAAAGCCAACCTTGTTAAGCTGTGATAAATTATACACATATCAACAAAATAGAATACATTTTTAATTTCTACTCAGAATTCCCCTTATTTTCTTTTTTTTAATTTGAATATTTTTTTATTTGCAAGTGTAATAATAGACATCAAAAGAAAAAGGGTGTGAGAAAGGAGGAACTGTTTTACTGTAAAGTCGTGAGGTAAGAGGTCTTCTTGGCACCCCTCTATAAGGTTTTGCCTGAGGACACTCCCCCAATAGAATCAAATATTTAGCATCCTTTGTAAACTGGAGGACTAAGGGAGCATGGCCTTACTGTCGGTGTTCTACCTTGTTTACTAATTTCTCTGTTGAATCGAACTCAAACCTTGTTTAATGTTATGTGAAGCCGTTTCTCTGTGCTGGAATTTTTTTTAGTCCTATTCATTTGAATGCAGCTGAACTCTTCGCTGTCAGTGGAAAGCGGGTTTGCAGATGACTGAATAGGGGCCAAAGAGAATACTCTGTGCATGAGATGAAATCAAATGTATTGGGCTCTATGGTGAACTCAAATAATTGCCCCTGTATTGTTAACAGTGGTTAATATTGGTCATATTTATGAGACACACTTTCAGATAGGAAGAAATTAATTATAAAAACTGACATCTTTGGTTTCTGATAAATTATTACATTGGAACTGTAATAATCTGTCCTCTTCTCGTTCCTTCTTCACCTTGGAATGTACCCAGTAGTAGTGCGATTGCCAAACAGGTTTTATTTCATAAGGAGCCAGAAGGATTGGTAATTAGTTTCAATGCACTGCAGCATCGCTGTTCACTCCGTCAGGCACTGCATGACGTTCACACTTATATAGCTGAAGGAGCGGCTCAGTGAGCAAAGTCACTGACTCTGAAAACAAGGTCACAGAGTTTGAAAGAGCAAACAGGGGAGCCTGGTTCAAAAAAAAAACACACACACAGAACCACCTCGCTCACCATACAGGGACAGAGTATTTGAATGGTGCAAAGGGAAAAATGATAGACAAAACACAACTAAGTGACCAGAAAGGGTCCCTAAAAGTCCCTGCAGACTGCACTCATTACATAATATAATATAGCACACATAAAGTACAAGTATATTAACTAGTACCAATAGTATGAAAGTATATACACAGACCAATTGGGAGACTCCCACACAACCTAAACTATGGCACGACAAACAAATATATATAAATTTAATACACAATAAAATATGACGAAATGCATAAAATGACAACTAAATAACAAAAACGAAAAGAGATCCCCTAGTGGGCGAGACGGAGAATGTATGGTGAATGTAGGTGTTAATATGAACCTATACTAAAAGCCCCATAGAGATATATATGGACTTAGGGTTCAGGATATAATAACACGGCTAATAGCCTCACCAAAACAGCATGCTAAATAGCAGCATCTAATCACGTGGGAGTACTAATTAATAATAAAAAATGATGAAAATTATTAAGCTCTATTTATCCACATAGGAGTGCGCAATAGTTGTAAATATAGAAAAATGACAATAATAATGTTTTAATAATATTATACAATTCAACGTAGACAAAGTAGGGCAATGTGTCAAATTATAAAAAATGACTTATATCCCAATCAATGTTCATGCCAAGAGGTTCCCTGGTTCTTAGAGTGAAAATCCAAAAGGATTCGCGTCTCTCTAACATCTTAACCCTATCTCCTCCTCTAGGGGAAGCAGGAATATGTTCAATACCTTGAACCGTGCATAGATTGGCATTACCATAAGGACAATTAGAGAAATGTTTTGGTACACCAAACATAGTGCCAAACAAGGTGATAATTTATCAATAAACGAAAGACAGGCATTAAAGGATTTACAGACCAATAAACAGTTGGTTATTAAAAAAGCCGACAAAGGAGGGGCGGTGGTGGTGCAGCATAGGGATGACTATCTCAGGGAGGCCTTGCGCCAACTTGGAGATCTGACTTCCTATGCTGCACTACCCTCTGATCCCACCCTTAAATTTCAAAGGGATCTCAAAAATCTACTAGACATAGGCTCTATGCTAAAAGTATTAAATGACAATGACATTGATTACCTGTTTAACCCCATGCCCACCATGCCCGTGTTTCACCATCTCCCGAAGATTCATAAGACATTGGTGTCCCCTCCTGGGAGACCAATTGTCTCCAGTATTGATTCTTTGGGAGATGGTGTCTCACGGTACGTGGATTATTTCCTACAGCCCCTTGTTCAACAATTGCCTTCATACATTCGTGACAGCAGTGATTTATTAACCACTCTAGACCAAATTGTATGGAACCATAATATGGTGTGGGTAATGCTAGACGTAACGTCATTGTATACCATCATTTCCCATGAACATGGCTTGACAGCAGCACGTCACTTTCTTAATCTCTCTGATCTAGCACCAGCACAAGTCACTTTCTTGTTAGATGCCATTCACTTTTTGCTCACTCACAATTTTTTTCTTTTTGATGGGGTTCATTATCTCCAGAGACGTGGAACGGCTATGGGCACGAGTTTTGCCCCCTCATACGCCAACCTCTTTATGGGGTGGTGGGAGTCGTTCCACGTCTTTGGAGATACAGTAAGAACAAATTTAGGGAACACATTGTATTTTTTAGACGGTACATAGATGATCTCCTGTTCATTTGGGAAGGAGACATCAACACACTCCGGGAGTTCATTTCTGCACTTAATGATAATGAGTTTAATCTCTCTTTCACTTTTTCTTATCACCATCATCACATTTATTATTTAGATTTATGTTTATATGTTGA
>WSYH01005147.1:0-43835 GCA_036426205.1 Ascaphus truei | reverse complement strand
ATAGCGTAAAATTGTATTTTAATGAGGGGAGGGGGAAAGGGGGGTAAAAAATGCACTCACAAGGGTACAATAAAATCTAGCATTGCGTGATATAATCACCACCATCCGGTAAGTATCTGCAGCGTCTTGGGGCAGTCCCAGTCTTGCAGGTCAGGATCGTAGTCCCAACAGATGTCCAGGGCAGATGGTATTCAATACAATTGTATTAGAGTCCTGGAAGATGGCTCCGTGTAGTAGGGGCTTCTGCAGCAGTTGCGCATGGATCAGTCCGTTCCAGCACTCGGTGATGACGTCAGTGTCAATGCGTCTGACGTAATGATGCTCCCTGACGCGTTTCGTCACTCTCGGGTAACTTTCTCAAAGGGAAGTGTGGAGAAGGGGAAGGTCCGGTATTTAAATACATAATCCAATCATATCAATTACTTTGATCGTCCCCCCTTCTCAGCTGAAGGTACTAGGTGCTAATACATATGTGCAAATGCCTCAATTTACATGTTTAAAACTTGCTGGAAATGGAGATAGATAGTACACAATGTGTAGCATCAATCAGATAGCTCGCCATAAATGAATCCAAGGGGAACTACCTCTCATGTGTCATAACATTAAAGCCAGTATCAAATAAGTCCATCATAGAAACAATATAAAATTGAATTGAAGACTACCAATTTTATAATGACTAACTAAATAGAGGTCTATGGGTCAAAATTGAACCAAATGGAGATCCCCCCATATTCATTCAGTATTACATATTAATGCCAATACAAAATCAATCATCACAGGGGCCATGACGATAAGTATCACATAATTCATATAATTACAAACACTATACGTGATTTGACAAATAATTAACCCCTTGAATGGAGAATATCCTAATGACCTATATTAACAAGGAGATACATAAGAAATATATAACGAACATGTATAGTCTCTATGCCACGGACAGAGCTAGCTGTCAGTAAGGGTGTGGGTATTTGGATAAAACAAGATGTAGTGGTATAAATATATATAAAAGTATTTATCAAAATATATATTGGTGCAATTAAATAACCTCATGATATAATATTGTGCTCAGTGAAAATGTATAATTTAACTCATTCATCAACAAGATCCTAAAACTATGAAAATAATGGGAATTGAAAACATCTCTCCAAGTATTCTTGGTGGTGACCGGTTTAAAACCCTGTGCAGGCGGGAAACTTTTTGGATCCACCAATTGGGCACTCTAAGCCCGGGTGGACTCAATGAATGTCTCGATGTGAGTACATTCATATAATGGTTCCTTGGACGTCTCCTCCTGCTAGATTTCCTCTGCCTTCTGCCATCTTCTGTCTGGTTCTCTCCTTGGGGTACATAGACCCCACATCCCCATCCACTTCCTCCCCCCCCCCTTTCCCCCCCCCCCCCCCCCCCTCCCTTTCTCCCCCTCCCCCCTCCCCTCCCCATGTTCCATTTTCCCGGTCCTCTCCCCCTCCCCTCCTTTATATATATATATATATATATAAATGTAAATACAACTGTATGCTCATCTCAATGTCTTAGGCAGGTCTGCAACCCCGCCTTTCACCATTATCACCCAGCACACAGCACTTCCACTGCAGCAAGGGATTCTGGGAAATGACATGCAAATGAGCACACAGTGCCACTTTTTGCTTCAAAAACCATTTTTAACATGGTTCCCTATAGGCTTAAGCTTGCTGCATGGTCACAGCTTTGAGCACCCAAAACCAGATTAGTCTGTGAAATAGAGATTGGCAGCGCTTTACATACTTTTCCTG
The DNA here is from genome assembly GCA_036426205.1 of Ascaphus truei. Lineage (NCBI taxonomy): Eukaryota > Metazoa > Chordata > Amphibia > Anura > Ascaphidae > Ascaphus > Ascaphus truei. The sequence continues at coordinate 42,060 of WSYH01005147.1, read as the reverse complement.
TCTCTATCTAAAAGCGTGAAAGATGGGCTGCTGACCAATCAGATCACAGATGGTACGTGCTGGCTAATCACTGAGTGAGGGCTTGCCAGTGATGGACCAAACCGGGCCATGCTTCTATGACAGTCCACAGGAGCGGGCTTAAGGGGAGTGAGAAATTTAAAGCAACCAATGGGAATCGTGCCGATGGGGCTAAGAACCAGCAACGGTTCCCAGGGTTGGCCCGATATCTCCCGCAGAGTCTGGGAATAACAATGGCTCTGTTTTTGGAGTCAATGTTCCCCAGACCTGAGCAAACACCCCTCCCCGCTCATACAATATCCTAAGCACTTCATCCATCCCACATTTAGATAGCAGACCAGTATTCCTTTGTGTGCTGGCTGGCAAAGAGAATTACCACCCCAGCAAACAAAGGCATCAAAGAAATATAGCCTCACTTTACACATGGGGAATACATGTTACAGAACACATTGCAATGTACAGGTCGGCCATTTTGGCTACACTAAAATGGTACAATATGCCGGAAACTTAGCATCCATCTTGACTGGTAGGGACAATGGTTGGGCTTAACCTTTAATATGCTGGCCACATTGCTCCTATTGTCACAGCCACATTGGCAACTTTTAATAAAAGTTTAACACACAATCTTTATCATCAGGGCTGGAGCCCCTCCAGAACCAAAAATAGGGCAGATGCTCAACCATAAAAAAAAACTTATTTTTAGAGGTACTAAGTGTATAACTTACACCTTCAAAATAAGGCTTTTTTTGTGCCTATAGTACTGTATTTATGACCTAACACATTTCCAAAGTTGTTTTTATTTTTTTTAATCGTATTCTTCATTTAGGATATATATGTGTGTAGCTATGGCTGGCCCAGGTTATACTTTCTGCCCCCTGTCACGTAAGTCCTAGTAGCTACAGGCAGTGGCAGGCTATCCTGTGGGGTTTACCCCCCTCATGCAGCCTCCTTTAGTGGCAGGAGTGAGGTGGGGCGTGGTCTGCGAGTTACCCAATCCGGGTGCAGCCCAGGTACCCTCCCCTTCTGCACTAAGGAGGAGGCACTAAATTATAGAGTCCTAGTCTCTCCCTCAAGGGAGAGAGACGTGCTTTCAGTCCCTCCTGTGGCTGAAAGCAGCTAAAGATCTGAACAGAGGACAAGGCCTTCAGACTGCGAGAAGGCCGGTACCATCCAGAGGTCTGGGCCCTATTTTAAAAGACTATGCATTCGCTGTAATAACACCTGCAGTGGATGCTACAATAAAGGATCCTGTTTTATATACCCCTGCCTAAGTTACAGTCTATTGGGTAGGGGTATGCTTGAAGACTGTCATGGTGGGGACTGTCTCCAGTAACCCTAGAGCCTACTTTTACTGGAGGCATTGCACCAGAACCAGAATTCAGCCTGATTATCACCAAAAGCCTGTCCTGTTTCCCCTTACCATCGCAGACACTCACATCTCCTGAACACTCACAGGTAACAAGCACCATGGCACCTGTAGCTTTAGCAAGATCTCCCTGAGGGGGGGAGGGCGGGGGGGGGGGGGGAGATTGGGGTGGGGGGGAGCGTGCCTACAGTGTGGTTTGCAATGTTAAGAACACATCACATAAAAGGGATGCTTTGAAGGGAGTAAAGGCATGCTAAGAGCCTAACCCTGTTTGTGGATAGGGTTAAGTGTCTGGAGTTTTCAATGGGAACCAAGAATATAGAGAATTAACCAATATGATGAGACCACTAGGGGGGTGGGGGCGGGGGACAAAACATTTAAATAATACATGAAATAAAGATAGGACATGCTCGGGGCAGATACTACACTTATGTGAGTTACGCTCATATTGGATCTTGGGCGGATATGCTGTTAAGACCAGAAACTCGAGGATAGAGCTGCAACTTCAAGTCCACTAATCACCATTGGAAGACAGTAATTACCATAGAAATCAGAAAAAAAACGTAGATCAATAATCAGAAACCAAGAAATAAACAATAGAGAACTCAGTCAAGAATGTGCGCTTACGAATGGCCTTGGTTGAGAAAGAGCCAATGGGCTTTAAAAGTTGATTTTTATGATTATCGTACGCGCGATCTGAATGCATGAGCGTTGTGCGCTGAATGTCTCGTCATGTGATTTGCTTCTGCCTGTTCGCCTTTCAATATGTGATATCTAACTTAAAACCATATATTTACAGGTCACACAAACTGAGGTGCTCATGAATATTTGTCTGGTATGCAAATTATTTGACATGCTGCTCAAAGGGGGTTTTGCGTTAACCAACTACTGCTGTTAAAGCGTAAATAGGGTGTTATCCAAAGTGTTAGCAAAAAGACAAAAGCAAAATGCCAACTTTGAGACAAGAGCGCAGCAATAGTTAGAATAACATGGCAGCAGAAATTGCTGTGTTTGCAGAAATTAATATAAAGAAATCCGTATGAGTCAGTTATTAAATCTCACTATGTTTACCACATTAAAAAAGTCAGAGCGCATTGGCCCTTGATTTGGACAATTAGATATTCATGCATAGACAGTATTGCTCTTAGATCTCGTGTGAGGCGTTGTCGTGTTCCTGATGAAGACCTCACAGCAGGGAGGTTTTGGCAACCTGTTCGGTGTGATTACTGTACTTCTCGTTTCAGCGTTGTGGTTTGTGCGACGGTTGTCCTATCTCCAAAGTGACATTGTGGTTATTCAAATGCGAATTTACAACATCTCTAAAAGAGGGCATTTATTCTCTTAGGCTCAATACTTTATTTTAAATAACACATTCTGGAACTCCTTGTAAGAGTCCACGTATGTGTATTTCATTATGCTCTCTACGGTTACACACGTCACTGTCTCTCCTCGCCTTCTATGTTACAAAATAAATAAAATAACAAAAATGTATATAGATAAGGATAACATTTTAAATGTCTAACATTGCCTCAAGGCAACAACAAATAGATTGTAAGCTCCACGGGCAGGGACCTGTGCCTGCAAAATGTCTCTATGTAAAAATAGCAGCGTACCTACAAAAACATATTATTACTATTATTTATTAAAAATTAGGATAACAACCTCTGTTGGCCAATGTTGTAAGTTACATATATGTTTTAATCTTGTAGATGGATTCTATATCAGCGGGGGCGCCGAGACCTGCTGTACGCTATAATTATTTACTAACGTGCTTCGGTGATTCAACCAATTGCAGACACATTTTCTTGATGCACTCACATCCATGCAACTTAGTCCTAAAGCCCCATTTATCACACTAAGGGACACTTTTCTAAATCAAGGTGTGATATATCGCGGCTGAACTCTTATGGGGCTTTTTGGTGGGATAGGTTGCGAGTGCTCTAGGCAGTATAAAATTAGGTGGCGGCATGTGCGTTTTGGTAGAATCATACGGGTTTAGAAATAAAAAAGCTGAGTGTGTGTGCTGAGCACGCGATTTAGTAGTGAAACTTCTTTGACTTTTGTCACAGAAATTGTATTGTGTTGGTGATTGTTTTTAATTAAAAATTCAAAAATACAATGGTCATGTTACAAAACGCAAATAAACTTGTGACAGAATGGCAGCTGCTCGGCAATACATCCCATGTATTAGCGGCTGCACTAAGTGTCGAATTTCCTTGTGTGTATGTTGTCAGTGTGTGGTTATGTCAGTACAGGCATAGTCAGTGTGTCTGGTGTGGTGTAGCTGTCACTCAGTCAGTCAGTAGTCTCAGGTGTGTGGTGTCATTAGTGTGTTGTCGTGTTGTTTCAGTCATGATGGTTGTTTTGGTGCAGTCAGTGTGAATGTGTATTTGTGTCATGATGTTAATGTGTAAGTAACGTGTGTCGTCAGTCAAGTCGTGTGGGTTTGGGTGGGCAGTGTGGGGGGGTGAAGAGTGGTGCAGGTCAGCACGTTCGCACGCGGTCGCGTAGTCGGTCTGTGCGGGGAGGGTGGCTGAGTCCTCAGTGTGGGGGGGGAGGTGTGGTGCAGCAATAGCAGTCGAGGGGTAGTAACGTCAGTGTGGGGAGTGGTGGGTGGGTGAGTCAGTCAGGTCTGGGGAGGTGAGGTGTGGGTGACGTCAGTCAGTCGTGTGGGGAGGGGTGGGGTCAGTCAGTCAGTGTGGGGGAGGTTGGGGTGGGTCAGTCAGTCAGTCAGTGTGCGGGAGGTGGGGTGGGTCAGTCGTCAGTGTGCGGGGGAGGTAGTGGGTGGGTAGTCAGTACAGTGTGCGGGGAGTGTGGGTGGGTCAGTCAGGTCAGTGTGCGGGGAGGGTGGGTGGGTCAGTTCAGGTCAGTGTGTGGGGAGGTGTGGGTGGGTCAGTCAGTAGTGTGGGGGAGCTGTTGGGTGGGTCAGTCAGCAGTGTGCGGGGAGGTGGTGGTGGGTGGGTCAGTCAGAAGTGTGCGGGGAGGTGTGGGAGTGGGTCAGTCAGTAGTCAGGTGGGGGAGTGGTGGGGTGGGTCAGTCAGTAGTTGTGCGGGAGGGTGTGGGGGATGGTATGGGGGGCGTAGGGTCAGTCAGTGGGGGGGGGGGGGGGGGTGGGTGGGTCAGTCAGTGTGGGGGGGGGGGTGGGTGGGGGTGGGTGGAGTAAGTAATGTGGGGGGGGTGGGTGGGTAGTAAGTGTGTGTGGGGGGGGGGTGGGTGGGTCAGTCAGTGTGTGGGGGGGGGTGGGGGGGGAGTGGTAGGTGTGGGGGGGTCATTGTGGGGGGAGTGTGAGGTGGTTGTGGGGGTGGGGGTAGTCAGTTGTGGGGGGGTGTAGGTGGGGGTCAGTCAGTGTGTGGGGGGGGGGTCAGTCAGTGTGTGGGGGGGTGGGGGGGGGGGCAGTCAGTGTGTGGGTGGGGGGGGGTGGGGGTGGGTTTTAGTCAGTGTGTGGGGGGGGGGAGGGTGGGGGTGGCTCAGTCAGTGTGTGGGGGGGGGTGGGTGGGTAGTGTGTGGGGGGGTGGGGGGGGTTCCGTCAGTGTGTTGGTGGGTTGGGGGGGGGGTGGGTCAGTCAGTGTGTGGGGGGGGGTACAGTCGGTGTGTGTCAGTGTGGTGGTGTCAGTCAGTGTGTATGTGTGTGTGTTGTGTGTATTGAGTCAAGTGTGTGTGGTATGTGAGTCAGTATGTGTAGTGTGATGTATGTGTGTGGAGTTGTGTTAGCAACATGCCCTCTCTCTGCTGCTCCCCAGCAAACATTGTCCTCCCCGACAAACCCCAGCACCTTGATCACCATCCCCACACACTTGTCCTCCCCCCAGCCATTGTGTCCTCAGCCAGAACAAGTTAATCCCTTTCCCTGCACCCGAGACCCTTGTAAGTATACTCCCCCCCCCCATTCCTACCAGATCGCGGCACAGAGGAGATGGAGGCAGTGTCGGCGGGGGGAGAGGGAGAAGCGCGTCATCGTCAGCTGGAGCCGACTCGGAGGCTTCTGATGGTGCTGTGGGGGACGTGGGGGACGTGGGGGACGCAGCGCACTCATCACCCCCCTCCTCCCCCCCGGTTACCGGAGCAGGAGCAGTTCTATGCCTCGGCCGGGGCATGCACCGGGAGGAGAGGCCGCAGGAGATCAGTGCCTGCATAGAGCCCCGGGGAGCAGTGTGGGCTTCAGTGTCCCTGTGAGGAGAGTCATGGCGTCTCGAGCGTCACCATGACTACCGGGCATGCGCAGCATATCAATGGGCGGGGAACGGGCGGGGAATCAGCGGCGCCGTCACAACTGCGCATGCGCGGCATGGCAGCGGCCGTTAGGAGCGGCGGCTATCGCCGCCGCATATGTCACGATGTGTGTGGGGGCGGGGGCTCGGGTGGGGGGGGGGTGATTAGGAGCGGCGCCGGCGGCGCCGGCGGCTATCGCCACCGCCGCCGCATCTGATTTGTGGAGCGGGTGTGATGTCAGTGTTGGGGTCGGGCTGAGCCAGAACACAGCCCGGCCTCAACTGCCAGCACTGACGTCACATCCATTTAATTTCTGTCTCCACAATCCATTTTTGCCCCATCACGAATGAGGTGCCACTAAGGAAGTTTCACTTCAAAAAGTAGTTTTGCTTCGCTAGCTACGGTATTGAAACGTCATCTGGAAAACAACACTGGAAGATTGGTGCAATCAGAGGCTAAGAATATCTGGCACCTCTAGTCTGACAAACAGCGCCTGTGACAAGCGTCTGTGATGAGCAGCGCCTGTGATGAGCAGCGCCTGTGATGAGCAGCGCCTGTGACAAGTTGAGATTTCTGGAAAAGGAATACAGCTCAACCCCCTTATAATGCTGTGCGTTGGGTCCAAAGAATCACATCGCGTTATAAGCGCATCGCATTAGAAATAATGTACAATTGTATGCATTGTACAATAAAGTATTTAAGACACCAATAATCGTGTTGTAAAGTATTCATAAATACGAAAATTGGGAGCCACGCTTGCATCGCGTTATAAGTGGATTCGCGTTGTAACGGAGCGCGTTATAACGGGGTTGAGCTGTATTGGGGCCCATACTTTCAAAATAGTCTTCTGCCATAAGACATCTTCTGGAATTGGGAGGCATGTTAAAGTCCATTGACTTGAGTGGGCTGTACGGTGTCTTCAAGGGCTGAGAGATTTTGTTATGACAGAAGATTGCTAGTAAATATGGCCCAACATATTTTGTGAAGTTGCTGTTCCTGTTCTCATGGGTGCAGCTGTTACACATCTGCAGAGGACAGAGAGGCATGCAGATTATCTAACAATTCCATTCTTATTAAGGGGAAAACCACGTTATGATCAATATTATATCACATTAATTCTCAGCATAAGGAACACATGGTGTCAGTTATCACTAACTCCTAGGGTGGCTGGTAATTTAACTACAATTGAGAAAAAAAGCTATGGCATTATTAATAACTTCTGCATCAGATAAACTCACGACTGTATCCACGATCATAGAACAGTTTCCTAGCTTTGATCGGTCGCCCAAAAGTTAGACATATACAGTATCTGCTGATCCGGAGCAAAGAGAGAAAAAGAAAATCAGAGACAGTCCAATTGCAAAAGAAGAAAGCAATCATTACCATGGACTCAATAATGCACATTCATTGTAATCACCTTATTCAAGATCCACTCTAAAAACATGTTTTTGGGAACATGGGAATTGCATAAATGTGTAACCAGCCCTTGTGTGAGTTCCATAACATTTTGGTCAAGATTTACTGGTGATACTTTCAGGGTGTGGGATCAAAATTAGTCTGAGTAATCCATTTTTGTAATGGATTAAAGAAAAAAGCTTAGCCCCGAAGCGCCAGAGGGGCCAAGACTGCTCAAGCAAACTGCGATTACCTGACCACGCTTCAGAGTGTTCACGTGGTTGCTGCTGCCCTAGAGGAGAAGTCCTCTGCTTCCATTTTCCTATACTGCAGGTCGCGATCTCCCTGGAAAAAGCCATGGCGTAGTCAATATGCCGTGAGCTCTGGGACTCCAGGGGCAGGTAGTGGCAGGGGGTGAATATGCAGTAATAAAGAGGTGAAGAACACTTGGAGATGAAGGCCCCGTAGGTTCTGTAGAACCAAAAACATACACAAACCCTTTATCATGTAACTCATTACAATCCATTGTAGTGCTCATCCACTTACTGTAATAAAACTATTCCTACAGACAATATTATCGTGTCAGAAGAAATGTTGCTAACAATTTGTATTTTTAAAAAGAATGAGGGTATCGGTCTGGTTAGTTTAAAAGTAAAGGTTGCCCACATTGGATCATACAAGAGGGTTACCTTTAAGACCCACCTCAAAACACACCTGCGTAAGGAAGAATATGAATAGCTCAATGGCTGATAATTAACACCTCATACATAAACCTTGGCCCCTTGCTGACGCACTTACCAGAGCACCCTCCTGCTGTCACTGTACGTTCTTCCTAACAACCAATTAGATTGTAAGCTCTTCGAAGCTTTGAGGCCAATTTAATCCTGCCGGTTATGTTACACCCTGGAATCCCTCTCTTGGAAACCTCTGTAGCACATTTGCCTCCTCTTTTATGAACTCATGTGCTCACCTTGGCCATATCGATGGGCACTATCTGAAGGGACACTTGCCCTAGCTACAACCCCCGAGACCCCCGGCATCAATCACAGACAGGAAAAAGGCCTGATTTTTTCTAAGTGTCGCCCTTGCCGATGCTTCTCCCCACCAAGCCGCCAACTTTGAGTTGGCGGGACGATTTGCCGAAAAAATGGCTTTTTGAGAGTGCCGATCAGCACCGAAAACATGATCGGGGCTACTAGAATACAGCCGATTTAAAAAAGTGGCAAAAGGTGCCGAAACCGGCTGCTGATAATTTTTTATCGGGAAGAAAAAATGACGATTTGGGCAAATTATCGGCGCTTACTGAATACCAAAGGCATTTTGTGGTGAAAAAAAACTTTTCGGCGCTTTGTGCATAGAGCCCTTTGTTTCCTTTTGCTTCTAGGACAAAACCTAGCTCCTCTAACACATATTTCGAAACCATCTGTAGCTCAGACCCATATGCGAAAGGTATGATCTGAAATCTATATCAAACCTTTTTATTAACAGAGCAGGACAACAAGCTGCAATGGGAAGAGGAACTGGTGGGGTTTCTGGGGTGGGTGAATTGGGAAGAAATATAGAAATCCATTAAAAAAAGGTCTCGGCCGGGGCGGGGTGAAATGCCCTGACTACACGGGAGCCAGTCGGGAAACCGCCGATCTTCCTGCAGAGCAGATGGAGTTGCCAGGAGGTGAGGTTCGGCCGCCATCTTGCCGTGAAGGGCGGCCTGGCCCATCTTCAGAATCTGGCGAGCGGGATTTCCGGTGTGCGGGGAGAGGTGAACGGGGTCCCGACAGATGGGTAAGCAGCAGGGCGAGTGAGCACCAGCAGCAGGGCGAGTGGAGTTCCGGCGCGGCAGTGAGAGAGCTGGCGGCGGCATACACAGCAGCCACGGTGAGCCGGAGACAGAGAGGGGCGACCACTTTGTCCCATCACTCGGCTGTAGAGCCGACGGAGCCTGCAGATAATACAACCCTCTCCCCCTCAGGCCGCCGACTAATGCCTCCTTGGAGCTAGAGGGACTCTGCGGTAGCATTCCCGGGGGAGGAGGGAGCTCTCACTGCCATACAGCAGGGGTGTGGATCAGGGCTGACCGTGCCACACAATATGGCGGCTTCAGGCCTATAAGTCACTGCTACAGAGTGCAGACCATGGAGGTAGCACAGGCCTAGGGGTACAGACACTGGACATAGAGATCCCTAGCCCCATAAAGAGTTTGCAGTAGAAAGATCCTCATCACATGGGCAGCGGAAAATACAGATAAGTGTCAGAACGCTGGGTCTAATAATAACAAATGCATGTGTGATGCGAGGCCGTGCAAGCATGGTCTAAAAGTGCTCTGCTCCCAGGGGTCGCATCTAACCATCTAAATGTGTAAAAAAACTCATAACTCAAAATACAAAGCTACGTTAGCGCAATTACCAAAGCTCTGAATCATGCTGGCAAAATCTAAAAAAACAGACGCCCCAGACTTCTTTAAGAGTAAACGTACGACCGCACGAACACAACACGATGACGACTCCATGTCCGCATAGCAGGAGGAGGACCCGGATGAAGAACTAGACCAGCGTATTTGTACAAAAAAAAAGATATACCACAACTATATATAAACCTGACAAATACCTTCCAATTAGAGTTCCAGAAAGTTGTGAAAGAACTAAACAGGGATATTGAAAAGCTAGAGGAGCGTACCAATGATATGGGGACGCACATGATAGAGGCCGCGACTGTGCAGGAGGATCTTATCCAGGAACTGATCCGAGTTAAAGAGAAGGTTGAGGAATTAGTAGAGCACCAAGAGGACCAAGATAATGGATTGTCGGAAACAATCTACGTCTACATGGAATTCCAGAGACAATAACAGATCTCACAGATTATGTGACCCGACTCTTCCTCATGCTGTGCCCTGATACCCCTCAACCACGACTGCTTCTCGATAGGGTACACAGAGCCATATACCCTAGACTGCTCAATCCTTTTGCCCCTCGTGACGTTATCCTCAGATATTTTGATGTAAAAGAGAGCATCATGGCAGCCGCAAGAAACAAGAAGCAATAGAATTGGAAGACGTCAGGATCCAGATCTTTGCGGATTTATCCCCAGCAACATTACAGAGGTGTAGAAACCTCAAGGCAGTTACGGAGATCTTGCGTGAACACAAGGTGAAATACAAATGGGGTTTCCCTTTCCGTCTTATTGTCCTTAAAAAGGGTCAACATCATACCATAAAAGAAATGGCGGAGGCACACAGATTCATGGAGAAGATGGGTATTCAGACAGCAAAGTTTCAACAACCCCTGGACGGCTATATGGAAGAAAGGACGAAGCAAATGCCTTGGACTAGAGTGGGCCCAAGGAACAAAGCACCAGGGCCAGAAGCACGCTCAACAAACTTCTTGTAGATATTTTCTGTGCCCAACGGTGGGGGTGTGGAACCTGAGCACCAACAGGCAATGAAGTCTTCTAATACAGGTGAGTGCACATTCCAAATAAGCATTCATCAGGTACATATGGGGCCTGCAAACTTCTATGATCAGTGCTGCTCATACTGTTCGTGCTATATAAGGAGAAAAATATTATAGTCATCTAGTCGCTCTCTAACAATAAATATCACTGATAATTCTCCTACAGTATGTAAACCAAGCATCTCAGTTGCAGCTTCTGCTTGCTCTAATGTACAAGTATTGCATAATGCATAATACTGAATACTTTAATACTTACCAACCTTGGGTGTCATGTCAAATCAAAGTGCAAATTAACATTGTGTGATGCCTGAGTAGGTCCCTTAACAAAATGTCTAAGGAGTGCCATCTAATCAAGGCTTAGCAGAGGCTTATCATTTTCAGTAAGTGTCATGCTGACCTGTGAATGAGGAGGGACATGAGGAAGGATTACAAGTGCCTCCATTTTTTAACCCAATATGAATCCTGATTGCATCTTTCTTTGGTTAGAAACATATTATTATTAGAAATATCACTCTACTCCTTGGTAATATGGGAGATGGAAGACAGCAACATTAAAATAATAGCTGTAACAGATGTAACACCCCTATCCCCTCCCTCCCCCCTCCCGAACCCGATGGGAGATTTGCTGGTAAATAGGTGTTATGGTGCTCACCTGTTGGATCCCAGGAGGTGGTGTCTCTGCGATGTAGGGACAGGATTCATTGTGTGGTGCCGCGCCTCCACCTGTAGGGCTCTGCCATAGGCAGAGATTCATCTCCACAGGAACTCTCATAGAACATAGGAATAATTCTGGAGTGCCAGCAACAGTGCAACAGGATTTATTGGGGTAACAGCAGACATAGTAAATCCATAGTCCTTCTCATGCAAGAGAGGTACACCATTCTGGACCCTACTTCACCCAAAGTAGATGCCACCTCGCAGCTTGCTTTAATAGCTCCCCAGGACACATGTCCTTGGCTGGGTTTCCATCTGGAATATCCTGGCCCAGGGGTATCATCCCTGCCCTGAGCAGGACAGGACTAGCATCCCAGGAGCTTAGGGCCCCCAGGTAGTTTGGACATATCCCTCAGCCCCTAAGGGGTTAGGCAGGACACACCCTTTCCCCTAAGGGATCAGGCAGAACAACCATCAAAATGGAGGACCCTTGGCTTTTATAACAGGGGAGGGGTTAATAGCTCTGCCCCCAATAACTGGGCAGATCTAGGTGACTCACAGGTATCACACCACTTGACATGTAACCCAGACAACCTCCTCCCATGCAGACAGAGCCTATAACAGAAACAAAGTAACTCTGGGGAAGTCTGACTCACATGCTAGGCCATGTGACAGGGGATTAACACTAGCACTGCCTGCTATTACCAGGACTTACAATACTAGGTCAAATATAGCAGGGGGCTACACAGACAAATAAATTAATACGTCTCCAAGGGTCCAGCTAGGACCAAAACGCATTGGGGGAGGGGTATCTACTAAGGAAAAGACCCTGGACAGCATTTGGTGTACCAACACGAATTTACATTTCAAGTATAGTGAGTATAGGAGTGCATGTTCAAAATCCAGAAATCTATTACACGTTTCCACATACACATATTGATAATAGGGATCTACATTGTTAAGGTTAAGGCTAATTCCAGCAGAGATAGTTCATACAGTGAAGAGATTCAAAGCTGCACAAAGTACCTTATTTATGGAAAATGGCCAATAGGCAAAAAGAGCCTGAGCTTTCCTAATAGATATTTAAATAGGCGGATTACAGTGGGCTAATGGTACTATGGCTTAGAATAACTAAACTTCATTATATGTGTTTTTATTAAAAAAAGAACATAATTATTTCCCCTTTTTAATGGCATATTCACTAATTATATAAATTTACTCTCACGGGAGACCAGTACTTTTAACACCTTTTACGTTCTGGGATCAATTCACTAGGCAGGACAGGGTAGTAGAATAAAATGGGGTTTATTCTAGTAAAACCAGCAGACATACAAAAAAAAACACAAAGCACAGGTAATACACACTTACTGGGGCTCTGGGGGGAATCTCTAGCCGCACTAGGTGCAGGGCGCCTGCTTCAGAAGGTTTACCCTGTCCGCTCCATGTCCAGGAACACCATGGTACTTTGTTCGGGCGAGCAACCTGGCTTTCCCCGCTGGCCGGATCTTCGTTGGATATTAAAACTTGGCCGCGTCTCTAGAAAATGTCCTCAGCTAGGCCAGGCTTTCCCGGCACCTCAATGCCCAGTGCTTTGCTATTCCGAGCAAAGCACTTTTGAAAAGCCCGCTAGCGCTTCACCGGACCAAGTCTAGGAATAGTCTAGATCTCTGATCGGGCAGTCCCCTTACATAGACCTCGCTGTCCTATGTTCAACATGGTCACCAGTCCCTCTTCCAATCAGAGAACGATCCTAACTGTGACTGCCAATCACAAGCTGGGGACACATCTGGCTGCATGCGTCAGAGGAGGGAGTGTGATGAGGTGCTCAGGTAGCTAGCGAGCAGGAAATTTGAACTGACCAATGGGAACCATGCCTACGAGCAACGGCTTCCCCTTGCCAGCCCCATACCTCCCATTGGGTAGCATCCACTAGGTCTGGGAGAACAGTCGCCCCTCGGGGAGTCTTTGTCTCTGAACCTGGTACTCCACCCTTCTCCACTCACCAAATGGCCCAACACCTCTCGACTTCCATCCTCCCCTTTGATCCAAAATCTCTAAGCAGGCAGCCTGGCGACTCGAGTTACCAGGGCTGCCCTCAGAGATGAATACACATTTTAAAAGTACATTCTTACTTTCTAAAACTTGGGCTCGGGAACTTGGACTGCAAAACTTGGCCTCAGCCATGTTGCAGAACCAAGTTCTGAGAGTTTGCTGGTAGGGGAATACAATATTGCAGAGGGGAACACCATACCATGCTACTAAAATGTATACACGTACCTGCAAATCAGGTAAAATTAGGGGAATACCGGAAACATTGTCCCCAAACATTTTAACACATTTTGCCCCCCAGGATAAACTATTAAAGTCCCGTTCCTGAAATCCCAGTTCCGTACCTATGATGGTTTAGGGGTACAAAACACATACCTTGACCAGCTTAAAGTGCTGATAAGCTGCCGGGGACCCACACTTGTTAGAGGTACCCATCTGGGCTTCTCCTTTATTATGAAGGCTGGCTACCCCCACCGTCACACCTCTCCCCTTAAGATGAAGGCTCTGGTTCAGTCACCACATCAGGTTGCTTGCCAAGCCTGGATGTCCTGGAGGGTCGTTGGTCGCTGGGGATGTCCTGTTTGGAGAAACTGTCCGCATTGCCATGCTCACTGCCCTTCTTGTGCTAGATGGTAAAGTAAAATTCCTGCAAGGCAAGGCTCCAGGGAGCAACTTTCCATTCTTCCAACACCCTCTGCAACCTTCTTAGTGGATTGTAGACAGTAATCACGGTAAATAGCTCAGCCACAGACTGGGTTGGAGCTTCTTCAGTGCCCAGACAATGCCCAAGCACTTCTTCTTGATAGTAGTGTAGGCAACCTCCTGAGGTAGCAGCTTGCTGCTCAGGTAGATGATCGGGTGTTCTCCCCCTTCCTCGCCTACCTGGCTCAGCACAGCCCCGATGCCATAGTCCAAGGTATCAGTCTACACCAGGAACCACTTGCTGTAATCAGGAGCTGCCAGAATCGGAGCACTTGCCAAGGTGGACTTCAGAGCCTGAAACGCCACCCCACACTCGGGAGACCAGGCTACCAGAACCGAGAGCAGGAACAAAAAAAGATCAGTAGTACAGTCGACCCTGAAGTGTCGCAGATCTCAACAGCAAAAAGTAAGTTAAAAACATTTTATTAAACTACATAAAATTATACAAAAAAAACACAAACAAAAAAGAATCCTCCTCACACACGTTTCACGCCCACCTGGCGCTTTCTCAAAGAGTACTTGATCTTTTTTGTTCCTGCTTACTATTGCTGGATCGGAGAGACGCTGCAGGGGGACAAGGATTACCCTATCCAGTGTGCACATTGCTATTTCCGAGGAGAGGGGACAGTGATCATTCGTGAGTAAAAGAGTTACTCCACACCTGATTAAAAGGAGACCTTTATTCATTTACTGCAGCTACAACAGGCTATCTGTGGGATTTATATTCTCCTTCTCGGAGCAACAGGTCTAGCTAAACAGATCTGCATCTTATCTCCAAACCCCTCACATACCTCTCTAACAGCTGTGTTTATTTCCACATTAGCCTTATTGGGTTCCGCTTTTATTATCTGCATTTTGGCTTCATGTAGCTATTGAATTTGGTTCCTGGAGCTTACAGCCAGTTTTGCTCACTATTTACCAGAACCGAGAGTCTTTTCTGAGTCAAATCAGTCAGGGGTTTTGCCAGGGTGCTGTACTGGGGTCCAAACTTTCTATAGTAGCCGGCGGTACCTAAAAATGCCATCACTTTCACATCACATCACATCACATGACATCACATGACATCACATTAACCCCTTGAGTGCCCATGTGGCTACCTAGGCAGGTCGACTCCCTCAAGGAGAGCATAAGTAGCCTCACTGGCAGTCAAGGGGCTAATGGTCTGCGTGACCAGGACCTTTAAACTGCAGAGAGATACTGTCACCCCCTAAGGAGGTAAATACCTCAGGGAGCAGGGGGTCCCCGGACCTGAAATCAATGAGGCTCAGCTCCTGCTTCAAGCCTATTTAAAAAAAACATGTTATTTGGACTGCTGCCTTAAAAGTGGAGCAAAACCAGGCATGAGTACATATCTCTAATCCTGTCCCTTTGTATGCATTACTTTCACAGTAATTGCATTAAATATTGGAGAACTCACAGCTCCAAATTACATTTCCTAAAAGCATTAGCCATAGTTAGTTATGTGGGTTAATAGAAGTTTATCAAATTATTCAATCAAAATATGAACGTAAACATCTTTATAGTATTTCCATAGCTGTGCCCACTTCCTCTTATATAAAGTTATTCAGAAGCTCATGGTCTGTAACATTAAGCAAATTAAAGATCAACAGTTGTTTGTATCATTATTATATTATCACTATCATCCTGCTTACAAAGATTTGCATAGAATTCTCCAAAACTACCCATTTTAGTCTTCAGAATTATGTTGACTATCAAGCGTAGCCCGTCCCGCCTTTGGGAACTACTAGTTAATATAAGGGGTTAGCAGCCTTAATGGATTAACTGTGTGGGATCACTCAGGTTACTCCCCTCCCCATCATGTGATACACTGCAGTGCCGACGATTATTCTAAAACAAACCTGGGGCAATCTCCAAAAAGACCCAGGTACATGCTGCAACATTTCACACATTTCTGCAGACAGACTAATGGCCCATCGGATTAACAGCGGGGGTCCCTGGCAGTCCCATTCAAACTGAATGGGACTGCCAGGAAGCCCTGCTGTGTTAATCCGACAGACCATTAGCCTGTGCAGAAATGTCACTGAAATGTACCCAGCATGTACCTGGTTAGTTTAAGGCAAGTTTTAGAATACTCGTTGGATCGTCTGTAAGAGGACAATGCAGATAGAGAGAGCCCCTCCTTAGTACCTCTTGTGACCAGTAATGTCACTATAGAGCGATAGAATATGTTCGCAGAGTAGGCGTTACGGAGCATAATTGAATGGGCCCATCGGAAGGTCCTAAGTAAACTCCCGATCCGAAAAGTATAGACAGAGGCCTATTCAGGTAGCTTCGATAAGTAACTTAACGCTTGTAAGGTGCACTTTACACGTGATGTTGCACGTGTAGCTATTCAGAAAGCTGTGATAACATGTCAAAAATCACCTGGAAACGGCTTTTTTTTACAAGAGTTATCATTCTTGCTCTGACAAACCGAGCGGGAGGTAAAAAAAAATGCTGAAACTCGCATTTTTGGCCAATAACTGCTATTCCGGTAGCTCCAAGATGCAAATCACGGTTACTACCCGCTAAGGTAAATAAGGGGTTACTGGCCATTAGCTAGTGTTTTAATGTAAATGTTGGTGTCACTGAGGACACAGACGGCCTTCATCCTGTCAGGGTGTAGGAACAACTTTTATTTACTATAGGGTGGCTATTGATTGATTTTGAATGGGCAAAAGCGCTATTATCATGATCTGGCTAGTAGGGCTTCTGCCCATTACTGAGTGTGGTGGTGGTGGGGGAGCGGGGTTGTTGGGGTTAAAAGTGGTGGGTGAAGGGGGTTGTTGCTCCAGGGTGGGTGGTTAGGTCTCCAGGGGGGGGGGGGGGGGTAGCGGGAGGGTTTAACCCCTAAGGTAATAAAAGGATTAACCCCTCCCGCAACCCTCCCAGAAGACCTAACCACCCATCCTGGGGCAACTACAACCTTCATACACCCCCTATACCTCCAACAAGGGGTTACTGCTGGTTAACCCCTTCATTACCTTAGCGGTTAGCCACTAAGGTAATGAAGCTCTGCTTTTATTTTAATAACATAAAATTGAAACAGGGGGTCTCCGAACCTGAACCGCATTACTTTCAGGTCCAGGGACACCCTACTATTCGAGGTATAGGCCCCAGTATGGGGTGCCGGTTTCTCCTGCAAAGTTAAATGTCCCGGTAACATGGGCCGTGATGAGAGACATTTAAGCAGACGGGAGATAAAGGCACCCGATATGGAGGCCTGTTCCTCGGGAAGCAGGGGGATCCTGGACCTGAAATGAATGCGGTTCAGATCCGCAGACCACCTGCTTCAATCCTATGTTATTAAAATTTAAATAAATACTGCGCAATCGTCTGTAAGAGCTGTGCAGGTAGATGCAGTTTCTCTCTGCTCTCTCTCTCTCTGCACAGTTCTTCCAGACTGATGGAAGGAGATCGAACGTTACGGGAATTCAGCTCGTAAAGCAACTACAGCTCTAACTCATGGGGTATGTCATTATTTTAACAAACAGTCCCAAATGCGATATATCTTACTGAAAATTTTTTTTTGCAATGATGGGCAAATATCAGGTCTTTATCTTGGCTCTATGTTCTGCCTACTCACAAGATGTAAGTGGTTTTTAGGCACATATCACAATGCTGTGGCAATCTGTAGTCTGTATGTCAGGAAAAGCTATATAATCCCACAGCAAGATCAGGAAAGATGCACCTCAACAGTGAGGAACATTTTTGTCACTTGCTGTTGAAGTGCATCTTTCCTGATCTTGCTGGGAGGTCATACAGCTTTACCTGATATACAGATGTAGCACACTTTCCCCCATCCCCTGGGAGATGTGTGGCTACGGTGTATGTGTGTAGTGCAATACCTGGGGTGTCCAGGAGATCGGAGCCTCCGCTGCTGGGAACCTGAGGTGCATCTTTCCAGATCTTACTGGGAGGTTATACAGCTTTTCCTGATATACAGACTACAGCCTGAAAACCACTTACATCTTGTGAGTAGGCAGAACATAGAGCCAAGATAAAGACCTGATATTTGTCCATCATTGCAATACATCTGCACCTAGATTTTTGTGTTGTTGTCTCTCTTTTTAGATATGCTCACCTTGGATTGTGAGAACATACTCCTACGTTTGGGACCAGTGAAGACAGGCCAGACACCAGAGGGTTTGAGCAGGGAGTTTCAATTTTATACTTGTATTCACACAGTCACTTTATAATTATATTTTATCACATTTCTGTATGTAGCCCTTGTACCCCCACTCTATGTGATATTAGGGGGTCTGCTTCTTATCTGGTTACTTCCTAGGTGTTGTGCTGTACCTGTTGGTAAACAGGAGGGCTGAGTGATCCGCGATGTTGTGGCGAGAAACAGGACAGGTTCACATGTTACCTTAGTTCTTGATTGGTGCAGCGCCTCCAGTCAGCATGGATCCTCTGTGATAGCAGGGATGGCCCATATCGACACCTTTTCTTCTTCCAGCAACAAGACATTGAATCACACTGGTTCTGGTACATCTGCAACTTTATTGCATGTAGATGACAAACAGAACTGATGCATCCTTCCCTCACCTTCCCTTACTCACAGGCACTGACTAGGGCTTGAGGCCCAGACCAGGCCTGATGGACTCCTCCTCACATCTCCTACTGAGATGAAGGGTAGATGTTGCTCACTCCAAGAGGGAGGAGATACAAAGCAAGAGAGCCCCAGAATTTAGGAAAGTGCCAGGACGTATAGCCTTTGGGTGGGTGTTTGTAACCCTGCCATTTAACAGAGCAGGTTGAATACTGATTGGATCACACACAGGGTGTGATGACCTATCAGTACTCCTCCCTCAGGCTGACACTTTCTAGTTGTTGCTAGGCCCGCCCTTGGATACCACTGCTTATCCATAGCTGCAAAAGCACACAAGGCTAAAAAGAAGGAATTAACCCCTCCACTGCCTGCATGTAACAGGACTTACACTGGAAAGGTCCAGGAAAAAGATATAGCGGCCGGGAGGCTATGCTATATGTATTTTACAGAGTTAAATATTTATTCACTTTAAGAATAGTGATCACTCTCTGTTTTTTTGCACCTTATTTGATCACCTCCACTTGTATATACCGTGTGGTAGTAACTTGCAAACACGTTTGATGTTGCAGTGATAACATACAAGCTACCTGAATAGGCCCCTAAGAATGCCATACAGCGAAACAGGATAGTGATTCCAAAGAACAGTGTGTGCCCCCCCAAGAACGATCCACCTGAGAGAGGGCATTATTGAAGCTATGCAGGAGATTGACAATCTAACGAATATTAAGGGAAACAAGCATAAGTACCTCTCCACGGAAGTAGTGAGAGCTACCAGGGGAAGAAGCACAGAGTAACCATATTGTCCGAAGTGAAGTCTGTCTGTTATATGGCGAGCATTATGAACATCCCAATAAAGCTCTTGTTTGTACTATAAAAGTTCCTGGCGCCCATTGTTATTCTATCTACATAGTCACGCCCAACCTGCATCGACCCAGCACCCTGAACAGGTATGAGAGACTGAGCACAGCCATGGGCATATTCAGCTTGATGTAAACTCCTTTAGAGTCGGGCTCGCAGGGTTACAGAAGAAATGAATCATACTGAGGCTACTGAGGCGTTTGCAACCATATCTGATGATTCATGTACTGTACATTAGGTCTTTGGTGTACAAAAGGGCTAGTTATTGCTAAATAGTAATTATCTCTATTACTCTGAAGAGGATTTTGTTTGAGAGAATACAGCCTGGTAACATTCTCATTCGTTTCAAAACACCTTCATTCCGGTTTTTTTCTTATTATGAATACCATACAATGTGATCTCCCCCTTCAGGTATAGTATACTTATGAGAATCATTGCTGTTGTCCTAAACTAGGTTTAAAAAAAGAAAAGAAAACGCCCCTGCGAAGACGCATGGGGATGCACAGTATAGAAAACTGATAAACTTTCATTTTATCTGATGTAATTTATTGAAAGTTATTTAAAAAAAAAAAAAAATATATATATATATATATATATATTAGAGAAACTGGTCTAGGTTTTGGACAATCAAGTATAATCCTTAACTGTGGGATTCAATGTTCTCCCTGGAACAGTAATATCTAATTGTTTTTCTTGATCTGAAGCATGTTAACCCTTTTCTATTTTAATAGTCACAATTATCTACCCCAGGGGTGTGCATACTGCGGTGCGCAAAATTTTCGAGGGGGAGTGGTGGGGGCGCGGGGGGGAATGGGCAGCGCGGGGGGGGAATGGGCAGCGCTTACAGAGGCCTTGCGCTCTTCCCCACAACATTTACATAAAAAGCCGGGGGAGTGTGCGGGGCCTCTCTAAGTTATGGCAACGCAACATCGTGATGCTGCCGATACCGGAGAAAAGGTAAGGGGGTGGAGCGCGAACAGGTGGTGTGAGATCAAACAGGGGGGCGCAAACAAAAAGTTTGTGCACCCCTGATCTATCCTACATAATATTATTATTATTATTTATTTTTTAAACGGCAGCTTGGACTGTTGCTTTAAAGTCCTCTACTGAGCCAGCGGAGAACATGCTAATTAACTCAGCTTGCTCTCAGGCTGGGATTTAACCCTGTCACCGCTGAGTTCAAGCAGCTAAGCATGTGTTTTACTAATAGTTATACAGGGAATCTACCCTGTCACAGAGATGTTATGTAGTAGCTCTGTGTCCTGTTCTTGGCCCTGTGAATCTGCAGAGATATCGTGTCTGCTGTGACAAGAAGTGCGGCTGCGCCTCTGCTCCAGGATGTTACCAGCTTGCTATGGAGACAAACCCTAACCATGGGTCTCAAAATCTGTTCACGTGAGGACAGGTGGGCAAGATTTCTCCTGCAGGCTGGATCACCACATTCATGTGAATGGTGAATGTTATGTGAATGTTTAATTAAAGATCCCTGTTTGCAAAAAATAAAAAAAGGGTACTGTATGTGTCCCTGAGGATATCAACAACGGAGGAAAAGCCAGTTGCAGTCTAGGAAAACTTGGTTACAAGAGGTTATAGCATCTTCTAAATTTGTTTCTTCTAAAGATCAATTTAGCGGGATAGAGCAAATCCAAGTTCTTTTTAGTAAAGTGGTAAACAAAACTCTCCCCTCGCTCTTAAGTGTAATGTTGTTTCCCCCACCCTCTGAGAGATTCTGCCATTACATGGTGTACAGTGCTTGCTACCTGTTGGCTCACAGGATGCTGAGTGGCCCGCTGGTGGTATTGGGGATGTCTGGACAGGCTTCTTGGGTACATTACTGGCCTTTATCTCTGTTGGTACAGCGCCTCCATCTGCTGCAGGCTCCAGTAGTGTGAAGGCAAACTCCTGCAGAAGAACATACTCCACTCCCCCCAGACAGATTGCACACTAGGCAGGAGTATAATTAACTGGAATCTTTTATACCTTCTGCATACACAGCACAGTCTCTGTCTGCACAGTACAACCGACAGGTCTCCAACCTCAGGATGGTCCATGGACATCCACTCCCCGGCTAAGGGCACCAGAGGCAGTCCTTGCTCGTACCTGAGTCCCTAATAGACCCAGGGGAAAGGTATCACTTCTCACTCCCTTAAGGGGGGTGAACAGCAGGTGCCTATGCCAGCTACACCCCTGTGTGAGTACCTGTCTCTCTCATGGGTAGAGACACTGACTACATTTAGATGTGCAGCTCCTTAAGTACAGAGGGGGAAGGTACAAGGTTTGAGCCCAGGATTGGGCAGAATACATGCTTTTTCCCACCTCCTCCCCTGCCACTCAAGAGAGCTGCTTGCTGTGGGGAAAATCCCTGGATTGGTCCTGACATTGCCTGCACTGTTACCAGGGCTTACAGGTTAGGGAGGGCAGACTGGTAGCCAAAATCAGGCACGGCTACACAAGTCTACGGAAAATACCGGGATAAAGAAGAAAGTCTTTAGTCTGTAAATTGGTGACTTTTTAACAACCTTGTGGAACTTTGATATTATCTTGGAAAGAGTGTGTTAGTCTGCCAGTGCCATGTATACAGGGTATTAGTGTCCCGACGGTCGCTTTTAACCTCCCTATAGAGTGAATACAGGGTACATGCTCTGTGCAAATAAAGTACTGACTATTGTGCCTGCAGCAACACTGTAGCTGCGCTGCTGTGTTCGGATCCCTTCACAGCAGCAGTGAGACTCCACCTTCCTGACAGTGCAACAGCCTAGCCTCCTGCTATATGCCATACTTATGTCTTCCACATCAGTGTCTCATCTACAGTTATTACTTAGGTCTGCCCCACGACCATAAGCCAGGGCACCTACCCCTGACATTGCCACACAGGTTACTGCAAGTTTACACACTCCTGCAGACTGGCACCCAGAGGGTCACCTGAGGTTACTCTGACACTGATATGGACATTTGAATTCGACTGCAGAGCCCAGCTGTTTGCATCACTGATATACATACTACAATTATTGTATCTGTTACCAGTTACCACTGGTCACTTTGACTAAGTCTCACCAGGGTCTATTCAGTAATTACTCCTGTTACCTGTAGCCCCCTTACCTACCAGGGCACACCCAGCGTACTCACTCATTACACAGATCCACACCAGGATTTCTGTGTTGTTCTGATGCCAGCGCTTTATTAAAACTGTCTGGTATATATATACTAAGTCTGATCCGGAGCCAACATGGCTATTAACTATTAGGATCAACCTACCTCCAGTACGTTGCTCTATCATCCCTATTTTATATATATTGATATTAATAAAGATTATGTTTTAATCCAATCACTATCCTCCAGAGTGTGAACTTGAGTGCTGTTTCGGGTTCCTTCTCTCCATTTTCAATACTATTATCTTGGAAATTAAGGGGGGGGGAAACATGGACCAGCACCCAAAGAAAACAATCTACATATAGAAAAAAAAAATGTTTGGAGAATAGATGGTGTCTCGAGCTAGTCAGTTGAGAGTCTGAGGTGCTCAAAAAAAAACATTAACAAAAAGGATTCAGAAGCTGGGTAACATCATTTTAAAACATAGTACTGAAGTTTCGGGCCACAAATGTATCTTCATCAGGGCTTACAGTAATTCCAATAAATCTAAAATGTATATACACTTACTAATTACCCACAGTCCCAGCAATCCAAAGGGGTGTGTGACGTCACAACGGACAGTGGTGGTAAAATGAAGACATTTTAGCATCATTGTGATGTGGGATCACCTTCTGGACAACTCTATTTATTCTCCCAATCAGTCGGGGTGAGTTGACATCTTTTTGTTGCAGGATTTTGGCAATAGATGGCAAAACTTTCTTCTCCAATAAACAAATAACAGTCTAATATTGTATGAGAGAGACATTTTAGAAGTGACTAACTTTCTCATTTAGAACCATATTTTGTTGTTGTTGGTGCTCAATTCTTAACTCATCGACAAATAGAAGGTCCTTTGCATTTGATAATCTAGCTGTGATCTTTGTGATTGTTGTGAAAAATGACTCTCAAACTCAGTGAGATGTGTGCACATACAGCTGCAGGGGCATGTATTTAAAAAAAAACCATGGCGCCGATTTCGTGTGCTCTGCTGTACTTCACGCAGCATGAACGCGGCCAATCGCCCCAGGCACCCGCGGTTATCGCGATTGCTTTGTTGAATTTCATGGATTCTGTTTCTTTGGGTGCAATGAAATGAATGAATTGCAATGTGTACAATACTGTGCTACTATGTTAATTTAAGGTGTTTAAAAAACAGAACTCTAAAATGCCATTTTCTGCACTCGCCGCACTCGTGTCTTAAGGCGGAAAGGTTGGAATTCATCCCGCGTCATGACATTGGTATTCCGATGTACACAACGCGTGAAGTGTTCGACTAACGGCCGCTGCAGCTGTACTGTAGTAACAAAATTAGAATTAAATATTTTCATAACATAGTTTCATGATTAATTTTACAAGGAAGAGACTACAGCTAAAGTATCGTATTGCTTCAGATGAGCTTAATCTTTTCCTGAGCAAGCATTAGGTCTGTGATCTTTCTTTTCTCCAGCATAATACATTGATGTTGGTGGCTAAAAGGAATACTTTTCCCATGAGCTGCAAAGAAAGTAAAGGAAGATCTCTTTGCACAGATTTGGAATTATTACACAGTTATCAAAGAGATAATGGCTGATACAAATGAATATATAGAGGTATTCCCTCCAATATTGAGTGTAACAGCTGGCACTCTTACCTCATAGACAACTAATCATATAATAAAGAATGGGTTACACAGACACAATTAAAGAACAACACACAAAAAATATATAGTAATTAAAATATAGTCACATCAAGTGTACCCCAAAAACACAGAGTCCAATTAGGAGAGGTATGGGTATGCAGCTTCTTTACAGCCGGAACTAACCTCAGGACCGGTATGAACTATAGGAAAAAAGACAAAAAAAGAAAAAAGCGCAAAAGCCCATAGAGTAGTATAGTCAGTTTATAGGATAATAAAAAAACGGTTATAAACACTCACAAAAAGTAAGTTGGTACAGGCACTTCGGTACTGAATGACCGCTGGAACAGTAGTGGTCCACTTGTCCGTTAGCTGGGTGCTCAGTGTCTTTTCCTGCTTTCCTTCACTCGATCAGCGGTTTTTAGTATTTACGGAGATCTTAATATATTTACCAATCCAATAATGGAAGCTATATTATTAAATTAATAAAACCTAATTTTAATTCTACTTATGTACTCAAATAAATAAAGAAAGAAATACCTATATTTTAAGATAATTTGATTTATAGCTAATCTCTTGGATTGGATATCTACTGTAGATCCTATAAACAACAACTAGGAGGAATCCATTATTAATGGTTTCCCATAGGAGGTAATTAATCAGTACCCCTATATATGGGATCTATAGCAACCTGGCAGTGATAGTGCCCCTGACGAAGAGGACAAGGTCCTTGAAAAGCGTAGGGCTGTTCCTGCAAAGGTTGCCTGTTTCTGTGCTGTGAATACTGAGAGCCATGCACAGCAGATAGAGTTCCTGCATGCTTAGTTTGGAGGGGAAGCAAGTGTCTACTGAAAGCCCAACCCCCGATCGACGACAAACGCTGACGTCACGAGTCCCATGACGCGGAAGCGGATGCACGCCGCTGATCGAGTGAAGGAAAGCAGGAAAAGACACTGAGCACCCAGCTAACGGACAAGTGGACCCCTACTGTTCCAGCGGTCATTCAGTACCGAAGTGCCTGTACCAACTTACTTTTTGTGAGTGTTTATAACCGGTTTTTTATTATCCTATAAACTGACTATACAACTCTATGGGCTTTTGCGCTTTTTTCTTTTTTTTGTCTTTTTTCCTACAGTTATCAAAGAGCCAAGTGGCACACAGGTGGAAAAATCAATTTTAAGTAAATAATAATTTTACATGCAAACAGAAGTATAAGTTTGATCTAGTAAACCATGACAACATATACTCTTTGGGTCAGTAAACTATTTATTTAGAAGACAGGATCCACTGAATAGGGGCACCTTCACCTATAGCTTTACAATAATTATTGAACACAATTGTGGAAGATTTAGGGGCTTATTCTATATCAGCCAAAACGGAGGATTAGGATGTTTTTTTCAGATGAAATAACACACTGACGTCAATGTGGAATTTCATCCAAAAATGGCCCAAATGGTTCGCACTTGCTGATATAGAATAAGCTCCTAAGAATCTGGGCTCCGTAAAATGGAGGTGGAATCCTGGCCAAATAAGTGGGGTGTAGTATTTGGGAGCATAGTGACAAACTACCCAGTTGTGATTCATCAGGGACTATTAGAGTAGGCCTTAGTCAGTGCACAGATTCTACCACTCCCGTATGTCTCCAACTTCAGTGATGTGTCAAATAGCTGTGTCAGCTGTGCCTACAATGACATTGATTTTGACAGCAACCTTGTCAGCACATGACATCTGGGCCCTTTTTAATTGCTATTAGCCCTTCTTAATTTGCAGCCTTCTATTTCCTCTCATAGTGTTGAAGCCACCACCCTGTACTTGTTCATCAGGAGATACAGAACATGTTTTTTCCTGGAAAAAAAAATCAATCAGTAGCACTATACATCTCTGACCCTCCCACAGTTTTGCTGGTTTTGAAGCTATTTTTAAAGCTGTTTAAGCTGATTAGCAATAATGTAGATCAGTTAGTCAAGATTGCACAGAGCAGAATTAATGGCCATCAGGAGGGAACAGCTCCCAGAAATAAAATATATAAATGTTTTACCTCGTGTTTAATACTGCACAGGGAGTTAAACGTATATGTACTGTATCTATATATTGACCTTAAGGACTATAATACTAAAAACTCAAAGCCACATTTGCTAATTCTTTTTTCTTGAGAGTATTACTTCTTCCCTCCAGTAAATGACAATAAGGTATTACTGGGTCTTTAACCTGTTATAGGGGTCAATCTGCGCTGTATGCAATCTCTTCTTAAACTCCACTCGCTGCTTATACTCTCTCAATGGTGAGCAGGTCCTGCACATACTGTACAGTAAATTAACCATTTGAGCGCCCCAAGCCGTACACTGCACTACATAAGGACCCTATGAAGAAATGCACGTTTTCTAGATCACGTTCACTGGTGAATGGAAGTGGCATATCTTGTCCCCAGCCATATCATTTAAATGTTTCCAGGTTACATGTTTTGGTTTTAATATATGCAGATTTTGATTACCTTTAAGCAAAAGTAATTACGATCGCAATATGGTGGATTATGAATCCATCTTGCAGTCAGTGGAATGCAACAACTACACCATAATCTTACATTACTACAGGTAACAAATTGCAGTGGAGGTGAAAGCTGTAACAATAGACAGTCTCCTGCTGGGAACACGTGAAGAGATCTGTTCATTTGTTGCCAAAGCTGGTGCACTGCTGGGGAGAGAGCAGAGCTCAAAAAGGTGTGTGCCAAAGCCTGTTTCAAAAGAGAAAGTGACTGCTATAGCAACTAAAGGGTGTCCGCTATATTAAAAATCATTAGAATATCTAATACTACAGAACTGATTTTATCAAAACAAATAAGATTATGTCTGTATTTCCCCTTTATTGCAGCATTTGTACAAATTTGACCTTCTAGCAAGTGCAATAAAGTTGGCTACATCTAAACATGTTCATACAGTACATAGACTTCAAAAACTCCCTAGAAAGCTAAAGGGTGAAGAATGAACCTATGTGGCTGTCCAGGTGCTAGTGATGTGCATGAAGTGTTGGTCTGTACAGCATATTAATTTTCACGGTTTAATATAACTACAGCAAAATCTGCAGTACAAGTTAGGGCTCAGATCATTGAATAACATCATTTAATATAATATACATTGTGATTTGTAGCACAGAAATACGTTCCACTTTTTTAAAGGCTAACGCTTGACATACACTGAATTTGAACAGGAAGACTGGTTTCCTATTGATTTGTACATGTACAACTTTACAACAAATCGGTTTGTTAAAGTTCACCAGTACCAGTGCAAGTCCACATCTGGAATGAACGGAATGAGTAATCTTGAATGAATGAGGTTGTAACGTGACAAGAAGTTCATAATGGCCTTGAACATTCCTGTCATGTACATTCAGACTTGTTTATTTGTGCTACATTTATCCATTACATTGTAGAAGCTATTTTCAGCTAGTACATCAAAAGGCAGATTTAAAATAACATATGTTGAATAATTGCAGTTGAAACATGCATTTTGTCTAAGAATATTAAAAAAAGGAAAAAGATTAAAGCAGCAATACTACTTTCCAACTTGGTTTTACAATTAGTATGATTTTTATATGTAAAGCATGTTTAATTCTACATTCTTACCTAAGCTGGCCCTCGTTTGGTGCTTCTGTGATAAATCTGTCAAAATCCTGATTCTGTGACATATAATGGATGTTTCAGGCAGTGTAACTCAGCAGCTACAATGTATCCTTATATTACTAAGGTAATATTATCTGTTGTTACAGTTTGCAGCTCAAACTGCTGGGAATATTTGCAACAAATGATCCCAAACAGGAAAGTGTTGCAAAAGTCTTGCACTGCTTGGTAGGTGGGCTAAAAGCAGCTATAGAAATCAAAGGATGATTTAAAACTCACTACAAATAGCACCGAGTTGAATACAAAAAATATAAAAATAAACAGTCACTATTATATAATAATACAGAGCTGATTTATTAAAAAAAATTATTTTTTTCCAATGAAATATTTTACTTACTATGTACTAAATTGCAAAATGTTATCATGTTAAGATAACTTTCAATTTTAGTTATTTTTATTAGACAGGAGTAAAATTAGTTCGTATTTTTGCATCTTCATATACCTGTTTGGTTGAAATGGAGACTGGTAACATTTGCAGTATAAAACCTATTCTCATTTCTTCTGGGATTCCCCTATACTGGAGGCCATTAGCATTCTATGAGTGTTACTCATGCCATAATGTTCAAGAAAAAAGCCTCTGATTAACAGCACTGCATTGTAAACCCCTCTGGCAACAAAGGCGCAGATCCAAAGAGTGCTGTTATTGTCTTAGCCATGCGCTAACTATAGTTAACGCACCGTTAAGGGGTAACGGGTATCGTCAGAGCTGAATAACACAGTGTTAAGTGCCGTTTTGTGCCAGAGAAGGCATTGCGTTAGCTATAGCAGACCTAAGTGTTAATGTTATGCAAAAGAGGTGTTCCCACTGAAAGTATATCAACAGAGCACTGTTACAGTTATCACAGGGATTTAATGGGAAATTACAGTACTTGGGTCACAGCTAAACGTAGCGTTACTCACATCCAGACCCTGAAATAGGTCTTTTACATGGTCTGGATAAGTGGGACACCACAGTTGGCGATGATTTAACGAACATCTTATTTACAGGGTTTTTCCCTCTTCTGTCCTTTTTTTAAACTTTAATTAAACACCTATTCCGGGTCTGGACGGGAGTAACGCCACCTTTTGGGCAAAACATGTTATTTGAAGCTAATGCTTGCAGTCGTAACTTACATTTTATAATGTATATATAATTAGCTTTGTGGATTTGCATAAGCTTTAGAGAAAATGACATTCGTTCATGCTTTTGCTCGTTATGAGCCCTGAGGTGATGGAGCTCTGGGTACATGGGCCAAAAGGTTTAACATGTACTCAAAGTGCCGCCTCTCAAAAGTCAGCAACTGCTCACCTGGTAATGAAATCTCACAAGCACTTTCTTTTATTCTACTGGATATACTGCTACCTTGGCCTTCTCTTACTTCCTTAGTGTGAACTGTCTTGTCTTCCAAGACATCGATACAAAAGGTAGAAAATCCTCTGGATATCAGTTACTGATGACACAACTTTGGTGAAATGTTCCACAGGTCTATAATAGCTTGGAAAGGAATCTATTCAGGCAGCTGAATCTCGGTTAGTTGAGTTGCAGAGGCCTTGCGCGGTCCCCCGGCATTTAATTTAAATGCCTTGGGGGACAGTGTGGGGCCTCTGCAACCGCCCGCCCCCCTCCGCCCCCCCAGAAAAGCTTCATACCATAGTTGGTTTTTATGTTAAAAAACAAAAATTCTGGACTGAAATATATATACATTTAGACATTATTGAAGGCTTTTTGCAGTCATGCAAAGGGGGAGCAGAAAAAGAGGGGGGTGTTAGGGGGGAAAAGGGATGTTCTTGGAGAGAAAACAACACACAGACACAAACACAGAGAGAGAGACACATACACTCACCCCTCTAAGAATAATACCTAGGGGGCAATAGGACTGCTTTGGTCTATTTGGAGCTGCTCTGTAGAGCTCAGCCAAGTGGGGGGAAGAGACAGGGAAACAAGCTCCCTTTCCAAATGAATAATATATCATTGATATATCTCTGCCTGAGAACTCAGTTCCCATCCCATCTGCCTTCAGGCCAAGTGTGGTCTTCCTGTTAAGAGCTCTTATAGTAGAAATTGGCTCAACAAACCAAAAGTTTTTTTGGGGTGTTTATCCTGCAAAGCCTGTGTTTACAGTTCTGGTGAGAACATTACGCTTGTATCCAAAATATCAGGTAAAGTGTTTGAAATAGATCAATATATTAACTGCACCATAGATCGTGTGGTATACTTGTTAGAATGTCCCTGTGTTCTGCTTGCCTTGCGAGTTCTGCACGGTATCCTCTCCCGCACTGCGAGATTCCAGCGACCAGAATAATGTCCCATCGTATTAACACAGCAGGGGTCCCTCCGTTTTATTTTAATAACATATTATTGTAGCAGGGGGTCTCCGGAGATGAACTGCATTGATTTCAGGTCCGGGGACCCCCTACTTCCACAGTTACAGGCCACAATATGGGGTGCCGGTATCTCAGTGGCCATGTTTAAATTCTACCGCGTCACGGCCCATGTGATCGGGAGATTTAGCTAAAGCAAGCGGATACCGGCACCCTATAACGGGGCCTATAACTGTGGAAGCAAGGGGTCCCCGGACCTGAAATCAATGCGATTTAGCTCCGGAGACCCCCTGCTACAATACTATGTTATCAAAATAAAAGTAGCTTCATTAACTTTAGCGGCTAACCGCTAAGGCAATGAAGGGGTTAATCCAGACTACCTGGTTTATTGGTGGTCGAGGGGTTAGAGAAAGGGGTAGTTGCCCCAGGGTGGGTGGTTAGGCCTACCGGGAAGGATGCAGGAGGGGTTAACACCTTCATTACCTTAGCGGTAGTTAACCCCTCCCACTATCCACCTGAGAGGCTTAAACACCCTCCCTGGGGCAACTACCCTCACCTTCACTACCCATTGATTGGTACAGTGGCACACCTATACCCTATGGGCATGGGTTGCCATTATGGCAGTCAATGTGCAAGCTGCAAATGAAAAAACAAAGCACCAAATAAAAGACATTCAATTTCAATAAAATAAAAAAACAATGCGAATAAACCAATTGATTGGCACAGTGACACACCAATGCTCTATGCCATATGGCATGTGTTTATCTGTGACAGAGCTGAAAGCAGTGCATAGTTCACTTTATCACTTCATTCGGATATATTATTTGGTGCTTTTTAATTATCGTTGATTAGTTACTGTCAGCTTACAATCATTTCATGATCTTGGTGGAGTTTTGACTGCCCACAACTGGCATTACTTTTTTCTTTGTTTAGTATATACCATGTACCTATCCCAGAGGAGCACTTACCCCCCTTAATTTAAAGCTGAGCGAGGGTTTCGCTATAAGTATGTCTACGCAACTAGTATGAAATGAGCAGGAGCAGCGATTCTAAGCGTCATTTCAAGGCCCTTTGTGGGCTGCATTTGACCCCTCGATCCACCAGTCTACTCCTTCTGTATCATGCAATACTACCTTATTTCCATTTTTCCCTGCGCTGTTCTACCCTCACTTCAAGCCGTTTTCATGATTTCTTCACCTCACCCTTAACTCCTCTGAGAACCACAACCTAAAACACTCACTGGTGCAAAGGGTAGCCTAATTAGAGCAAAGCACCTTCACTCATTGACACAAAAGCCCAGATACACAAAAGGGTGCAAAGATTTAGGCTGCGGTCCCAGTGTGTTCTGCAGTGCACGCTTCGGCGTGTGCTGTGTGCACAAGCATCGCCCCCCAATCATACCAGGCCCGGTACCTAAATCCGCGCACATTTGGTAGCCGCGCTGTACTGCAAGTTTTCTCAAATACAAAAAAAATATATTGGGCACTTGCGACGGAGGAGTGGCCACGCCCCCGACGGTGGTTTAGCCAATGAGGGCGAACCAGCCCCATGAGGTCATGATCACGCCCCTGCACAACCCCCACCACGCCTCTTCCCATCGCAATCTCTTCCTCTCTCCCAAGACCACAGATCGCGGTGAAGCGCTTTGCACGTGCGCCCCACCGCCCCCCGCCGGGCGCGCGTGCTACAGTGCACACTGGGACCACAGCCTCAGCACGCCTCAGTTCACACCCAGTTGAATGAGTAAAGGTGTGCTAAAACTTGGCACCCTTTTGGGAATTTGGGACAAAGTAATGCAAACCATGCCCATTTGCACACTTAATACATATATAGTTTCAACAGTCCCTTAAAAGCTATCACCTTTGACGTAGCATCCAGTAGTTTAAATGTTTTATATAACCAGTGGGAAACCCATCCTGTAAGTGGAATCAGACAGCAAAATAATATTTTTTTTCTGTTATACTGTATGAATAAAAAAGCCTGGAACGTTACAGTCCCGCTTGGCACTGAAAGCACTTCTTTGTAAATGAAATGCAGTGCTTTGTAAAGGATGTCATGATAGAAAAGTGATTAAATATCCGGTCACTTGGCAGGAACCACTGAGTAAGTGCCAGCCCTGGCACCTGTGAATCATATCTCTACATTCCCCATAAAAACATCATTACAAATGCCTTCCAATGGGGGGGAAAAACATTCTAATTTAGCTTCTCAAGTCGGGTTAACCCTTTTAGTGCACAAGTGGTCAATAAATTATTCCAACAAATTGCCAGGTATTAGAGGGTTCTCTGATAGTGGAGTAGTAGCAAGACACTGACCTCTGAAGTGGGTATCCCCATTCAGAGATCCAAAACTAGCTCTATGGGCAGGTCATATTCTCGCTAAATAAGATTGTTGTAATGGTATATGTATTCACAATTCTTTGTGCACTGGTAGCACTATATCAACATTGTATTATTTTATTATTTTAACTATAATCACTGTGAATATATATATATGTAAGGGGGTCACCCCCGGTTCCCCTGATTTTCCTTTGCCCCCTGCCTTACCCCTGTGGCAGTGGGGGAAGGGGACGGCGACTTCTCCCGGCGGGCACCGCCCTCTTGGTTTTGGCGCGAGCTTCGCTCATGCGCAGTAAAGATCGCGCACGTGGTCCCCATAGAAAAGAGCTTTGCCAAGGACTACAATTCCCAGCAGTCTCTGGGGACTGCACTTTCACCCTTGTCACAGGCAGCAATGAAGCCAATAGAGCTGGCAGATTCTCATGCTGCAGAGTTGCAACAATGTTGTGTGCAGACAGGGTTTTTGTCAGTTGCAGCACGTTGGGCAATGAGATACCGGAGCAGCCCAGGGAAGGAGGTAGGGTACAGGAGTCAGGGATTCCCTGTACTAGGCCAGCACCCCCAGGGCCCGAGATAGATCAGCTCCCAGTAAGGTGAGTGTTGCAGGGACAGCCCTCAGGTTAGGGACCCTGCCACTTACATTAGTGGGAGCTGGGAAAGAAAGGTTACAGAGAGTTGGAGTCAAGGAGCTGTGAGGGGAAGGAAGGGTGCGGGGAGCGAGTGCAGCTCCTGCCCCTATAGGTACCTACACCCCAGGTAGGCCCCAACTCCCCACTAGTTTAGTGGGTAAATGCTTAGGGAGGCCCAAGATAGGGACGCTGCCCTTAGTGTAGAGTGCTGCCTTGTCAGAGTCACGGCTGTTAGTGCTGTGAGGTCTGACAGGAAGGCACCTTGTTGCGCAGCACGTTGGCTGCAGCATCCAGTGAGCTACAGCTTGCTGCTGTAGGCGCTGGGACTCGTTAGGTCTTAGTAAGTACAGTCAAGGCTGGGAAGAGTTAGGGGAGTGGGGCAGGTTATTAACCCCGGTAGGCCTCTAGGAGTTTTCCCCAAAGCCACTTTAGGTTGCGGTACCACAGCGACAGGCCCTAGGTTAGGGTTCCTGTCACGTTAGTACCAAGTGTTAGTTAGGGACTCAGCGGACGCTGCGGTTCCTGTAAAGCGGTTCGGACCCACGTTGGGGTCCGCAGAGACTATTCCATAGGGAGACCGCCCTGGCGGTCTGCATACAAAGGAGTTCGGTTGGAGGATCAGACGGATTCATCACACGTCTGACCCTTTGCGAAGCCAGTTGCTGATCCGAGTACCGGAGTGCTCGGCAGGTACCATACAGTCATAAGTGCACCAATGGGCCCCTTAGTGTAACTGTGACTGCGCAGTCACCCACGTTCTCTCCAAGAGTGCGGGACATTGGGTGGGATTCTCGGGACACTGGGTGGGATCACCTAGTGTTGGGGAAGCATCCTGCGCGACGCCGTAGGTGTCTCCTCTAGAGAGGGACACAGGTTATATAAAGGTATTGCGTGATATGTTATATTGCTTGTTAGTAAAGTCACTCGTTAATATATATATTCCCGTGTATGTGATTATTGTATTGTCCTGCGAGGAACCACTCCCCCTCTGGTGGGAGCCATCGCAGGTGGAGGCGCTGAATTGAGTAAGTGGTTACCCCTAGTATAATTGCCCCAGGTTCCCCGTGGCGGAAGCTCAGCCCTCCTGCGAGCCAACAGGTAATGCACCACACCTATGGTAACACCGTATGTTCCTTGCACCCACATCAGATCTGCGATTGGGGGGGGAATACCCGTTACATATATATATATAAATTACAAAACAAGAAGACAGCGCGGCTCCCATAGCATGATACTGCAAATAAATTTTAATAGTTGCCCAAAAGGGGCAAAGCTAAGCTAAGGACTCTTTTATCTATTGTGGACTTTTATACTTTATCCCTATTATACCATCAGTGTTGAAGACCAAGTTCAGTATTATACTCCTCCTGTGACTTTTCTAGCACTTGGATATGATACACTGCATGTTGCATGCGACTGATATCGCAAGACTTCGACCAGGAAGTGAACTAGTGTGGACGCACGCTCTTGGCTCCCGGTCTATGGCAGAGGTCTGGCAGTTTTCAGACACGTGGACCTGGTGTATGCAACGGAGGAACGGGTGAAGTCTCCACCTTAGTGAGATACTTCCTTGTTTATATTTTTAAATTGTGAGTGGCCGTAATCTGAGCATTGAGCAACTATTAAAATGTACTTGCAGTATCATGCTAAGGGAGCCGCGCTGTCTTCTTGTTTTGTAGTGTGAAGGAGAAAGTGGTCATTTCTGAAGACTGGCAGCGGCTTCCCTACAGTACTGGTTCCGGCTCCATCTGCTATTGGGATCGTTTGTGGGGCGCTCTTCTCCTTATTTGTGTTCCCCGGTCTGTTTGTCATTGTTTGTGTTTGTGTTCTGTGTAGTTTGTATCTTGAAGCCACACGGGTAAAATTGTTATTAATTATATTTATTTCCATACCTGATATCCACATACCCAAGTGAGCGCAACCGCATATTCTTTTTTCTTTTAGAGTGAGCGAGTGTGTGCGTGTGCGTGTGCGTGTGCGTGTGTTTTTACTTGGCCAACATGAAAACTACACATTGCTGTGTGTGAGGTTTTTTTTTAGACTTTAATAAACTCTCTTGTTTGGGTCTCCCAGCAAAGCATATACATGGCAATAAGTGATTTTAGCATGAAGAAGCAATATTTGAAAATGCATAGACCTTTGTATACAAATGACTATGCATTTCATATCTGATGCAGGAGTGTTTGTGCTCTTGCAAGCTTATGTACAAACTGCACCTCATAGGTTATCATGTTGGTCCATTGAAATGTTGTTACACTAACAATACTCTGCTACCAAAGATTGAGGAACCTTTATATCAAGCACCCCAAAAAGTCGTTTTTTTATTTTTTTATGTTGACACCAGGGAGGCTTTTGTGGGGCCCAGGACAGAGTGCTGACCCAGACACCAGTTTGTTGAGCGAGGGGGCTGAAGGGGGTGCTGAAGTGTTAGGTGGAGGAGGCTAGCCGCAGAGGAGGACCCAGTTGGGCAGATGATCACGGATGTTGTGCCTGACTTCCAGATGGGTCTAACGTCCGTTATTAGCTGGGCGGGCTCCCTGGATCAGTTGCCCCAGCTCTTCTCCTCCTGTCTGGCGCTCTCTCAGCTGCAAAACTGGTTCAAAAGAACTACACCAGATTTATCATTGGAAAAACTCAAATCAGCTTTTCTTTGATACAGATGGGGGTGTTTTTGAGCAGAGGGATATGCAAAAGTAAATAGAACCCAAAGAGAATGAACTTCGTTTCGTGTACCTTAGGTTTAATACCTGAGGGTCCTTTGCACCAACTTACCACTACCAACCTCAGTGAGACATGTGTGAGAAGTTATAGGAGTAAGGGGAGGAGTTACTTGGCCACTGTATTATAATGTAATGTTCGTGCTGTTAGTATTTCTGTATTTCTGTTTCTTGTGGTAGATTTAACGTGCTGGATGTGTAGTGGTGCTATGATCTGTGCTTCTGGAATCACTTTCATATGTAATATAGTAGACGAGATGAGAAAAGACATATGACCATTGAGTTCAACCTTTGTTAAATTCTATTTAGGCGAAATTCTCATCCTACAGTTACTGTATATTGATCCAGAGCAGTGTTTTTAACAGGGGTTCCTTAGAACCCATGGGTTCCACGGGTATCCCTACAGGGTTCCCTGAAATGTTCAGGTCAATTGAAAATGATACCAAATACAGACAAATTTACAATGCATCTGATCTCAGACGCGCTATTAGAGAGGGTTGGGGTTCCTTATAATGCATCTGATCTCAGAAGCGCTATTAGAGAGGGTTGGAGTTACTTACAGTACAATGCATCTGATATTAGAGGCATTATTAGAGAGAGTTGGGGTTCCTTACAATGCATCTGATATTAGAGGCACTATTAGAGTGAGTTGGGGGTTCCTTACAATGCATCTGATATTAGACGCGCTATTAGAGATGGCTGGAGTTCCGCAGATTTTAATAATATAATTATAGGGTTCCTTCACCAAAAATGGTTGATGCAGAGGAAGACCGACGGAAAACCCCAGCGAAACGTGCCAATTATGCCTCTATAAAAGGAAAAATCTAATTCTTTCCTGACTGTGTAATGGCAATGAGATTTCTCCCTGGATCAATGCTCTTTCAATTTTTGGCAAGAAAAAACTACTTAGAATTGATCTGTTTCCATTTAAATGCTTTTTTCATTTTCAATTTTTGCTAATGCGACTGCTCTTTCGTAACCATTGTAACATTTCATATAACTCTGAAATCGTGCCTCTTTCCCTTCCGACTTCCACAAATCCTTCCTTTCCATCTCTTCCCTAACTAGGTATTTAAATGTAAGACTCTTGATGGTGGTATTTAGATGTGACATTGGTGCAAACCAACAAAAGAGACAGGTTTTTATACCAAGACAAAGTGCAAATATCATCAATTTGATACATATCCCGTGTGCGTTTGTTTCCTTTTGACAAAATGTTTCCTTTATTTTTATAGTGAACACTCTACCACCTACAAATAAATCATTTGAAAAAGCCCATGTTTATGTAGCAAATAAACACAATTTATTTATCATATGGTTCTTGACCAGATATTTTAGATGTTCTCTTTTAAAATGTAAAAATAAAAGATAAGTCAGTGAATGAAAGTTGCGGTGGTGAGACATACACACATCCCTATACCATGTGGGAGTTGAACATGAATACATTTGACATAATACACATGCAGGAATCAAACCCAGGACCTTTCATATGCTAGTACCAATTCCCTACCTGCTACACTACAGGATTGGTGTGATGAAACAGACTATAAATTGGTACTAGCATATGAAAAGTCCTGGGTTCGATTCCTGTATGATATGGTATAATTTATAAATTATTATTTTCTATATATATATAAAAATAATGTATAAAATATCATTTATAAATTATTGTAGATGTTAAGTATATTTATAGAGTCTGTTTCATCACACCAATCCTGTGGCGGGTAGGGAATTGGTACTAGGATATGATAGGTCCTGGGTTCAGTTCCTGCATGTGTATTATATCAAATGGATTCATGTTCTACTCCCACATGGTGTAGAGGGTGTGTGTATGTGTCCGTTAGCAATAAAACATTGAATGTTAAAAAAAATGTAAAAAAATAATCCCACATGGTGTTGTGTGTGTGTGTCATGTGACCCTCCTCTGTGCTCGAAAGTCTACGTAAGTGTGTGGATGCAGCCTGAATCAGGGAGAGCTGCAGAGAGGAGAGAGCTGCAGATGCCGGTAAGTCCTCGCACGGCAAAATGTTATAACGCGGTCTCATTCTGTGGACTCCGACGACCGTCTTATAATGGGGTTCAGCTGTACTTATGAGTTAATTTATAAAACGTTCTCTGCAGAGGAATGCATGAGAGGAGCAATTCTCCAATGCACATTCTTCACTATACCGCTAGCATGTTCTCAAGACGGCCTTTTCTACCCTTACAGCACACAGAGAGAATTAAATGAATGAGTAGACGCTAGATTTGATATAAATATAAGGATTTCTGTATTATGTGCGTGTACCACAACTGAAATTGTTTTACTTATATTGTTTAAGACACCAACTAAGATATACTGTAGATGAAAAATAAAAATCAATTATACGGTACTTTGATTACCTTTGTAGAACAGTGAGGAGTAGATTGTTCATCGTAAACAACACATTAAATGTTTCTAAGTTTGGCAGAGTTCTGTGTTTAAGTCAAGTGTTGATTTTGAAAAAATGCAATTAGCTACTTTGGCAAAAGTTAAAATGACAGACTGGTAATAAAAAGTTTAGGTAGTGTGTAAATAGTTTTGGAATAACAGGGACATACGTATTGCGTTGTTAATGGAAATAAAATGCCTTCACTTTTCTACCCACGAACCTATTTTGTTTCTCCACACACATCGCTTCCATCATCTGAAAGGACAGTCCCCCCTGACAGTAAATTAAGGGCTGTAGCACATTTAGAAACTTAAATGTAAGTGACTGACACAATTTTTAAACAAATCAGACAAGTAATAATTTTTCAACTTTTAATGCCTCCATAGTAATTAAATACTCTCGAGTCTTTTTACAATTTTTACCAAATGTATGGTTACAAACTGTATTAACACATCTATGTGCAGGTCAATTCTTGACCTACACGTTCTCCCTTTTAATGATTTGTTTTGCTTATAATGGCAGCATAATTATCCTGAGATGCTCTGGAAGATCAATAATTACCAGATAAGATTAGAATAAACACAAACATATTTATTTTTCCACAATTAGCAACTGAGTGACAATTTTACAGTTATTGAATCTTTCTAACAAAGACAATTATTGTTGTTTTTTTTTGTTTTTTTTAAACACTACTTTTTTTTTGCTATGTGGAACTACACTTTTCTCAGTTCACCCCTCCACTTCATACATGTAAATGCTTCAGAAAAACGTCAAGAAAGACTTCTGATATCTTTATTGCTTCTTACTCATTTGAAACCAAAAGTAAGGACACATATCCTAGCTACATGTAGCAGCCTTTGGCTAAGGTCCCAGTGTGTGCGATGGGGTGCCTGGCGGTGCTCGTTCCCGATAGCAGCACGACCTAGTGGACACCAGAAAGTGCGTGATGGGGAGGCGTGGCGGGGTTGCGGCCATGACATCACGCGGCTGGTTCGCCCTCATTGGCTGTACCGCCGCCGTGACCAGCACTCCATCGCCACTTGCAAAGACAAAATCCTTGTCTTTGCCAAATGTGGTCGCCCATCGTGCATTGTTCCACGGCGCGCAGGCTGCTAGTGGAGCCGACCCCATAGAGGACTATACCTTGTGTGCGCTGCACACGCCGTTGCCGTGGTGGCCACTGGGGACCCAGCCTTAGATCCTTACCTGAACCATAACCTCCTGCTTATGTCAAGGCTTTGGGGGCTAGGACACAGAGGGCTAGATTCAGTAGAGTTTCATATAGCTGCATTAAAATTTGGCGTTAAGAAATGGTATCACAGCAAATATTGTTTAGGATTGCAGCCATATTCACTAATCATTATTTTTTCATAAATCGAAAGCTATATTCATCTAATTTGCACAAACATTGTGTTATCGCCATATTAAACAGCCCAAGCGATACAAATAAATGATAATTCTGATATCAGCGTTAGCGATTCCATTGTAGTGATGGCAATTATCACACTTTTCTGCAATGAAAATTAGTATGTTTTCCCTATTGCACTTTAAACTATGGCACTTTACCATGTAGTTAAATTGTTTAATTGTGGTCATTAGTAAGAGTATATAAGAATTAGGAGGAGATACAGCAACTAACACCTGACGAAGCTTTAGGAACAAGCGAAACACGTAGGGTTCGCTAGGTGGCGCGGTACATTTTTTTCAGAGGATTGCAACAAAGTCTGTAAGTTTTCCTGGCATACGGCCAGTGACGCTATTGATGTCAGACGCTAGAGGTCAGTGTTGGGCGCGAGAATCCAGAAGAGAATGAGAGGATCACAGCACGGGGAACCCTGTTGTTGCAGGCGACTGCAGCGTTCCCGAGATGCGGATCTCAACCGGCTGCCCCTGATAAGCTATCACCGGGAAGGACAACTGGACATCACGACGTGATTCACAAGATTACGGTACTCACGTGTTGTGTTCTACGGACAGTTACAGGGATGGGACAGTGTATTCCATTGTGGTGTATTCCTCTGATGTTGCACTACAATTTCTTTACTTGTAAGTAAGGATAGAGGCTTGTGGCCCAATATATTTTTGAACATATCTTAAGAGGTCAGTGTTTTTCTTCTGTTCGTTTTTTGCATATATTTGGAAGTTCCCTGGCAGAACCTTGAAGAGCCCAGCTCTTTGAAGACAATATCATATTGATCCTCATCTTCACAAATTATCTGGACTATTGGTTGAGCATTGGTAATCTGTTTGTTCCAGAGATACTTACTTTTGTAGTGGTGCCGGTATCTTTGTGCAGTTTAAAGCCCCATGTCACACGGACCAATAGGAAGCCGCAAGGGATGACATCACTCACTTCCTATTGGCCCGCATGACACGGGCACACAAGTTCCCTGGCTGCAGAGATACCAACACTGCTACAAGTAAGTATCACGGGAAGCAGAGGATCCCCAGAGCTGGAATTAACAGGGGTCAGTTCCGGAGACCCCTGCTTCATGTATATATAAGCAATTAAATCTATAGTGCTTCTTTAATGTCAAGCTTGTAATAAAATCATCAATCATTTTTTACGTTAATCCAACATCATCAGGTATTAGTGAATAGAATGTGAGTAAGTAATTTGTGTATTCATTTTCATACCCTGTGTTAAATTTATCCCTAACACATCACAGAGGTAAAGCGTCTCATTACTGAAATTGGAGTTATACTCTGATAACACATTTGATCATTTATTCATGAATTCGTGAAGCCCGTACAGTCTCACATAGGAAACATAGGTCAAAAGCACCAAGCTAATTCTTTCTACTCTTTATCTACTTACTGTTAACTTGACTATTTGAGCTGTCTGAACACTGACACAATCAAACAATTATAATAAAAGCTATTGTTGATAAAGCATTAAAACCTTTTAAAAAAAAGAACACTTTTATTGTACCTAAATATTAATTGAGTTACTTATTTTGCACACACACACACACACACACACACACACACACACACACCATACAGGAATCAAACCCAGGACCTTTCATATGCTAGTACCAATTCTCTACCTGCAAGCCACAGGGGTTGTGTGATGTCACAGACTCTAAAAACAAACTTAACATATAGTACACAGTGCAGTCCACTGCACTGTGCTGTAGATGTTAAGTAGATTTTGTAGAGTCTGTTTCATCACACCAATCCGGTGGCGTAGCAGGTAGGGAATTGGTACTAGCGTGTGTGTGTGCGTGCGTGCGTGCGTGCGTCCGTCCATCCGTAACAAAGTATTGAATGTTAAAAAAAAAAATGGAGATGTTTTTAAATCGGGAGCCACGCTCAGACCACATTGTAGCGGTATAACGGGGTTGAGCTGTATATAGGAACTCTTCAATACTGTATTACACACTCTGCCATCCTAATACAGGCAGAACGATGCATGAAGGGACGCAATTCACGCAATAAACACTTTCCCTGTCATGTAGAGCTTACAATCTGTGTTTTTGGTGCCTGAGGCACAGGGAGATAAAGTGACTTGCCCAAGGTCACAAGGAGCCGACACCGGGAATTGAACCAGATTCCCCTACTTCAAACTCAGTGCCAGTCAGTGTTTCTACTCCGAAGAAGCCACACCTTCTCCCTAGATATCCAGATGTATAGGCGAGTGCACTGCAAGTGGTTCTTAGGGAGACTGTTGCTGGCTTGGCAGTAGTCACCCTACTCTCATTCTCTAAGTCATCACAATAACCCTAGTTCACCACCAAATATAAGTAATAATTAGGAACATAGGCAGAGCGGGTGCGTCCATATTGTTTTCATGCATTTTTCTTTATTTTACAAATCTGCGAATTTTTTTTTTTTTTTCCAAAATTTTTTATTAGGCAGTTAAACAATTACATGCTAGGTACGGTATAAACAATATGTCAGCCTAATGTACATTTTTTCTTTTTCTTGAGAGAAAAGAGAAAAGAAAAGGCTCAACGCCTCCCTGATCTCATGAAGTCCATCAGGGAGGCGC